>PVKZ01003051.1:0-163533 GCA_004027375.1 Macroglossus sobrinus
CTCTCTCTCTCTCTCTCTCTCTCTCTCTCTCTCTCTCTCTCTCTCTCTTTTGGTGGAGTACAACCTATGTAGGAAAGTGCTTGAAACATAAATATATTACTTAATGAATTCTTCCAAAGCAACCATCTATGTAGCTATCATCTAAATTTAAAAAAAATAGAATGTGATCAACCCCTCAGACATCTCTGGTCTCTTTTAATCACTTTTCCTTTTCTCCTCCCCCAAAGTAGCCACTATTCTGACATGAGTTTACTCTTGTTTATAGAAATGAAATGAGACAATGTATTTTGTATGTTGTCTTATTTTGTTCAGTACTACTTTGGAGAGATTCATGAGTTAGTTCAGTGGTTCCCAACTTTTTGGCACCAGAGATGGGTGCACCTATAAGAATCTAATGCCTGATGATCTGAGGTGGAGCTGAGATGGTGATGCTAGTGCTGGGGAGCGGCTGTAAGTACAGATGGATCTTCGTTTGCTGGTCTGCCACTCACCTCTTGCTGTGCAGCCAGATTCCTAACAGGTCACGGACCAGTCCTGGTATGTGGCCTGGTGGTTGGGGACCCTTGAGTTAATTCATTGTCATTGTTTCATGTAACTTACTGTATTACTATATTTTAATTTATTAATCCAATCTACCATTGATATTTGTTTAGGTTATGTTTTTATTTAAAAAATATTTTTATTCATATTCTTAGAACACACATTTCTATTGGAAAAAGTAGAATTTTGAGCCACAGGTAGTATGTATATTATTTAGTAAATGCTACCAAACAGTTGTCCAAAGTGATTGTACTGTGGTTGCAAAAAGTGATTGCAAGGTAATTCTCCTGCTTTGCTTTTTCTCTAACACTAGTATTTTCAGTTTCTTTAATTCTAGCTAATCGAATGAGTCTGTAGTGATTTCTCATTGTGGTTTTGATTTGTAGTTTTTTAATGCCTAAAGTAGTTTAACATATTTTTATACATTTTTGTTGGGGGTGCTCACTTTGGTTATACTCTTTAATGAAGTGCCTATGTAGTCTCTTTTTTCATGTACAATAGTTTTATTTTAACAAAAGTGATTTGTAGGAGTTCTTTATATAGTCTAGATATGAACCCTTTGTGCAATATATGTACTGTAAAATTTCCCCCCATTGTATGGCTTTTCTATTTTCTCTCAATAGTATCTTTTGATGAACAAAAGTTCTTAATTCTGTTAGAACATTTATCAATCTTTGTATCTTGTATCTTGTTTAAATTTCATGCTCCCAAGTTAATGAAGATATTTTTCTATATCATCTTGCAAAAGTATTTTTGCTTCTTATTTACACTTTGATCTGCAATCCACTCAAAACTGATTATTATGTATGGTATAAGATAAAGATCAAGTTTAACATTTTTATCCATGTGGATATGGCTATCTGGTTGACCTAGGAAACAAATACCATTTGATAATACTGTCCTTTCTCAATTTTCTGTAGCCTAACCTTTCACATATCAAGTATCTATATAGGTGGTCTTTTTGTTGACTCAATTCTTTTCTGTTGATTTGTTGGTATATTCCTAAACCAATATCACATTATGTTAATTGATGTAGTTTTGTAATATATTAGCATTGGTTTTATTTTTTCCTTAAATATTTGGTAGAATTTATCAAAGAGTCAATCTGGGCTTGAAATGTTCTTTTTAGAGGTTTTCAATTATAGATTTAATGATTTTAATAATCAAAGACCCATTCAAATTTTCTATTATTTCTGGAGTCAGTTTTTGTAAACTGTATTTTTCTAGGAATTTTTCTATTGCATTCCAAGCTTCAGTTATTGGTGTCCAGTTGTTCATAAATAATATCCTTTTCTTTTTTAATGTCTATGGGATATGTAGTAGTGTTCCTTTTTTCATTCCTGATTCTTGATACTTGTTATATGCTCTTATTCTCATTCATTCATTCGTTCTCTCTACCTCCTTCCAGTATTTAATCAGTATTACCCAGAGTTTATTAGCTTTGTTATGAAATGTTTTCAAAGAAACTTTTGTTATAATTTTGGAATTTGTATATCTTTCTGTTTATTTGAGCTTTTTAACTTTATGAAATGTGTATGTATAGTAATAATTTTAATATAGTAATAAGTTTAAAGTCTACTTTGTGGGATATTAATAGAGCTATACCAGTTTTTTGTTTATTTGCTTTTGGTGTTAACATGGTATTTTTTTCACCCTTTAATACAAACCTTACTATGTTCTTATATTTTAAATATATCTCTTTTAAGCAGCCTATCTGATGTTAATCCTGTCTGACACAATTGCCTCTACTTTGAAGGATTTAATTCATTGTCTTTAATTAATGTGATATTTTGGTTTATATATTCTATCTTGCTCTTTGTTCTTTTTTTTTGTCCCATCTGTTCTTTGCTTCTTTTTTTTATTTCTTACATTCTTTTGGGGTTTATAATTTGTATTATAATTATAAACTCCCTGTTAACCTTTTCTTTTTATTTTACTGTTCTTTTAGTGGGTACTCTGAAAAATACAACATACATTTTTCTAATTCTATTAAAAATCAGTATCTGTGCATCTCAGATGTTGCAAGGATTTTAGAAGACCTTAAATTCTTTTATCATCTTCTTTACTTATGAGCTATTATTGTCAAGTATCTATATTTTATTTGTATTTTCATTGTTGTTTAATGTAGTCAGTACTAATTTATGTCTGTTACCTCTTTTACTGTTCCTTATCCCTTCCACCATCTCTTAGTTTCCATTTGGTAAATTCTTCCTTCTGCCAGGAGAGTATACTTTAGTATTTAATTTAGTATGCCAGCAGCTAATTCTCTTAAGTTTTATTTTTCTGAAAATATCTTTATTTCGCTTTAATTCTTGAAAGATGTTTGCACTGGACATTGAATTCTAGATTGGAAATTATTTTCTCTTGATTATTTAAATATTTTTTCATAACCATCTGACTTCTATTATTTTTTATTTTTTTGCAAATTCAGCTCTTGGTCTAATTGTTGTTCCATTGTAGGAAATCTGTCTTTTTTCCTATGGCTGCTTTTGAAATATTTTCTTTTTCTTTATTTCTTTTCTTTTCTTCCTTTTCTTTTCCTTCTTTCCTTCCCCTCTCCTCTCTTCCCCTTCTCCTCTTCTTCTTATATGCTATAGGTTTTTTATCCCTTTTGTTGAATCTTGTGCTTTTCTCTCGTAAGAACTTAGAAAGGGGCTCATCCTTTAAGACTCTGAAGAGATGGCAGCTTTTCCATGAAGACTCTTCCAGGCTAATGTGGTCACTTCCTTTTCTGCATTCCTACAATATTCTATGCACACACAAATCAAAATATCTTTATGTTTTAGCCATATAATTTTCTTACATTTTAAATTATTTTCAAACCCAATTTGACTGCAGAAAAGAGATTGTCTCGTTACTTGGTGATTTGTGGCACTTAGCACAGTTTCTTGCACATAGTAGGTGCTCAAATATTGGCAGAATGAGGAAAACAAGTGAAGAGTGAATCAAGACCACACAATTCAGAATAGTAAGACATAAAGAAGTCTGCAGAAAGTATGTTTTAATTTTAAGTAAAATGTTGAACAATTGGTGGTATTATCCTTTGGATGCAATTGATGCCAGCTGCTTATGAATGGATATTTGGAATGTTGGAAATTCTGTATTTTGAGCTAATTAAAATTTGCTTTTAATTATTTTATTGCCTTTTGAAGTCTAGAAGAGACTTTCCCCCCTAATATTTTAGAAGAGACTTTCTTCCCTAATACTAAATATTTAAATAATGTTCTATCCTGTTTATTTTCATATCTCTTCTCTGAATCTCACATACATGTTTTGTATGTTTTACCGTCTGACTGTTGCTGCAGCCTGAGGCCCAGAGAGGTTGTTGCCACATAGGTAGTGAATGATAGACCAGGTCTCATCTTCTCAGTTGAGGTTCCGGAATTATTGACTGTTTGGATATGATTGTTTAACTTTGTAGACTAGGGACTCAATTTTGCTTGTAGCGTTGTGGCTCGCATTGGAATCATCCAGCCCATACCAACAACAGCATGCCATGGCCACAACATATAGAAAAAGGAGTTCAAAGAATGTAGAAACTTTACAAAGGGATTTGAGAGTTAAAACTTCTCTGGGTAAGACAGAAAGTTTGGGGATTAGCTGAAGTGTGTTTCAGGGTACGTCTGATGGCAGAGGCTCTTGTAAGAACTAAAGACTAAGCCTTTGTTTAAGAAGTAGTAGTTTCTGTGCACGTGTGTGTGTGTGTACACGTGTATGTTTGTGTTGCTGCCTTCTTAACATCTTGAAGAATTTGAAGGCAAGGATGGTACTCAGTACTTATTGATTGACTACATGAGTGTCACTGTGCACATATTGGAAATTAGAGTGTGTGAGAACCACTCCTTTTATGTTGAATGAGAAACTCCCAGTAGAGTAATATGACGTGATCAAGAAAAGTCCTTAAAAATATTGTCTCTCCCATGAGGCTGCTGAAAACTCTGACTTTTTCCCCTCCTTGTTATTTGTTATATGTTTTCACATTAAACAAAATAATTAAATTAAAATAGTGCGTGAGTTTCCCATGTCATAATTCTGAGAGCAGCGGTGGGGGACTGATCTTTTTTAAGCTTCAGTGAGTGGGAGAGAAGAGTGTGTCCTCCACTGTCAGACCATGGCCATGTCGGGTGAGGGCCCAGCACAGGATTCTGAAACGTGGCCTGCCTCAGAGACGTAATATACACGAGCTGTCTTCTTCCCAATGGCCCAAAGATGGGCCCATGAAAGTAATGCAGATAGTGAGTATAGATTTAGGTGTGTCATAAACAGATTGTCAGATCCATTTGGGGCTATTTAGAAAGAGAGATGGAACCTCATTAAGGAGAAACATGAAAAGAAAAGGAGAGGAGAGAAGAGAAGAGAAGAGAAGAAAAGAGAAGAGAAGAGAAGAGAAAAAAATGAAGGGTGCTAAGCAATAGAGGAGACTTCCTTTTTTTGTTACGTTTTTTATAAAACCAGATTTTTTGGAAATGGATGTATGAAAATGAAAAGATCCTATTTAAATAGAAAAAGCAACCAACAGCATGGCAATACTTAAAGAGAAGAATGGGACCTTGTAAATAATGTCATTTTAAATGTTTAACAAAACTCCTTATTTACATCTCAATTCAATAAACGCTTTTTTGAAAAGAGCTATAGGAAATAATTCAAAGGGGTAAAGCAGCATAATATAGAGTTTAGTTTGAACTCCACAATACCTTGAACAATCTATGTTTTGATATACCAATATGGATTATGGGAAAACAGGCAAGATAACTGTGGCACGCTCCCCATAGGCCCTTACTTCAGTCTCTGTTGGATATGACAATATAGAATCAATGCCTCATGCCGAAGTTAAGGTCTAGGATGAATATGGTATGTATCACCATTGAACCTTTCAAACCTCATCTCCCACTTCCTTCCTCATACACTGTGCTTCAGCCCCCCTACAGGGCAGCTCCCGATGTCCTGAACACATGACACATGTTCACGCCTCCAGGGGGACCACTACAGCTCAACTAGAAAGTTTCCAAATGCTCTGAGGTGATCCAAATGCTAGTTAGGAGCTGGGCTGGCTACAGAAGAACCAGCTGAGGAGAATGTTTTGTGGTTGCTCAAAAATCTCATTTTTGATTCTGATAATCAAAATGTGTGGAATATTGATATTGGCAGCAGTAACAGTTATCACTGAGTTCCTGATTTGCCTGGTACTCTGCGCATGCTCCATAAACCGTGCCACTTTGACTCCTCGCAGCTGTGCAAGGTAGTTATCACTTCTGTTTTGCTAGTGAGGAAATCAAGGCTGAGAAAGATTAAGTAACTTACTATCAACTCATGAAGACTCCAGGGATGGAGCTGGGTTTGGAAATTACATTCGTCTGACTACCAAGTCCATGTTGCTTTCCACCAAGCTCTGGGGCTTCCCCGTCCTCCTGATGGGGAACTTAAGGTCCAGAGAGGGTCCTTTGCCCAGGGTCACACTTGGAATGGTGAAGCAGCAGCTTGTCCAGGTTATTGTTAGTCTTTTCTTGACCTGTGAGCACCCTGCTGGCCGCCAAATTTCCTTAGCATAGCTCTTAGGATACCATGAGTAAATGGCAAGCTGGCCCCCCTGGAACGTTGCAAGAGCCATTCTTCCTTATTTGCTCCACGGATCCACAGTTTTTCCTCCCTCAATAGTTGACTCAAAGCTTCTAGTGGTAGCAGTTTAGTCATTATACCTTCTTCTCACGTTTACAATAGAATTCACCCATACTTGCTGTGTAAGTTTCCAGAAACAGACCATTTGTAAAGCGCCCTTTGACAAGGCTGTAACTCCAGTCTGATTTGAGAATGCTACTGTAATTAGTTACAGGTTGGCATTAGCTAAATTTAATATAATCAATCATGCTTATTAGCGTGGTGGGAGAGACTTGCACCCTGAAGGAAGGAAAAACTCATTAAATATAGATGACCTGAGTGTTTTCCCAGGCAACTAGGTATACCGAGCAGGGCTGTGTGTTTATAACACCACAGCTTTTCTGTAATGGCACGGAAGAAATAGCAGGGACTAGGGAAGAGAAGGCACTTAGGAGCTTTAAAAATAAATTGGACTGGTTACAAAGTACCCCTTAAAAAATCAAATAGTGAAACATGAGAGTGGAAAACAGGATAAGTAACTGTTCAGGTAATTACCAAAATTTTTCAGGTAGGATGGAGTTTCTCCAGGCACAGGTATCTTGATACCCCTAAGCTATCCTTAGTAGCTCACTGGTTTTCAGCATTTGAAAACTCTGTTTTTCATTTCCTGCAGTACTACCTATAAGATACTCTAGATGTTAATTACTTTGCATTTTTTAAAAATTTTTTTCTCTCAACATCAAAGCAAACCTTTATTAGTAGCTTGATTTTAAGAGGCATTAGGCGTATGTGGTATATGGCTTTGTTTACTCAATATTTTGAAGGATATGTCCTTAAAGACAGCACTGTTGTAGCTGGTTACATAGATGTCAGAATTAACCCAATATTTAAGAACCTAAATGGATCATACTGGGTTTATTTGTATTTACCTCAGCTGTGGAACAAACCCCAGCTCAAGGCTGTAACAAGAAAATTTACAGATTGGTTTTGACGTCTATTTCCACTCATAAAATTAGTATTTGGTGTCCTTTACCTTTATTTTTTTTTCTTTAAAAACACATTGGAAATTTGTCAAAAAATTCATTTATAGCACAGGTTAACATCTCTGAGTCCTGAGGTTAGGAGAGTGTGACCCTTGCGTGAGGCAGATGCACTGAAAAAACACACACTTGACTCCACTGCATATTCTGTTGCCACTGGTGGGCTGGCCCATGATCACGAGAGCACTTACACAGGATCACAGGATGTAAAAATGCCACTGCTTGGCCCAGCTCATCCCTGGAAAAGCAATCTAAAATGTAAGACATGTACATTTACAAGAATGTAGCACCATTCTTGTAAAAACAAGAGAAAGGGAAAAAATTGAAAGAAACAGAGCTACCTAGTTTTCATTTCTGGTTAGACATCTTGCCACTTTATTTTTCATCTACCCTGGTTGTAGATAAAACCTACGAAGATATATCGACCATCTTTTATTTTCATCCTGCTGAGCATGTCGGTCTCCAAAGCATGACAGACACGCACACAGCTAGTTGGACAGCACTGCCATTGCAGTGAACAAAACTTACCTGCTTTAATGAATGTTGTCGAGTCTAATCTCGAACAGGCAGCACAACATAAAGCATAGCTCCCATTTTCTTTTCTTTTCCTTCTAGAATAAGAATCTGATTTTCTTTGTTTTTATTCTACACGGGTACCGTTTCCCTGCTAAGCCTCATATATTAAACAGCACTTTGTGTAAAGTGCTTATAGGTCTTCTGATCTCAAAGAATCTAATTCCAAGTTCTACTTCTCAAAATTAATCATTATGATCATTTATTATGTCTTGGAGCAGTGCTTTCAAATGTGTTACTTCTAAATATTTATCCCACCCAGATTTCCTAGGTGATGGCAGATTACAATGGAGCTGGCTTGTGGTATTGTGCTTATTTTAGGTTCATCTGAATTTTTAAACAGTTCTCCGCCTGTCTTGCAATAATAAAGCTTTTATTACTTCTCACATCCTTTTCCTATTTATTTAATTTTATGCTCAACATTCCAGTGTGGATGTCGAGAATCTTATAAAAACAGAAAGACAGAGGTCAGGAGCAATTGACTTATTCAAAGTCTTATTGTTGCTGTGACTATAGATCAGATTTCTTGACTCTTAGACCAGTTTTCTAATTTTTGACTAATTGGCTCCTGAGCTTTACTTGTGATTGACACAAACTTTGTTTTTAACATCTTTCAAACCACACTTCCTCCCTAACCTACACCCAGACTTATATACACGTTTGTGCAGACATGTGTCCACACATATGGATTCTCTTTTCCCCTCACTCTCCATTAAAAGTTTAGCTCCTTACTCTGTCCCCAAGCAGTCTTCACTTCTAGGACTAAGTGGGAAATGAAGGCAGTTGAAGCGAAGAAAATAATTTTGGTGTCGGGTAAAAAAAAAAATCTCAGAAAATTTCCCTAAAGTTTTGTCGGAGTCGCTAAGATGCTGATGCCATTTTTGTTTCACTTTGACAGTATACATGGACTTTGGGCAATTTGAATATAATTAGAAAGAAGGAGAACCTGGTTTCAGATTGTGTCATTCCTCATTAAGACAGTATTTTCAGCTAGCAAACCAAGAGCTTTTTATACTGAAAATGTTTCTTCTATATTAATGACCTAATTTACTTGGGAGAGCCACACGGTCACTTCTTCTGAGTCTTTAAGAAAACCAAACACTGGCTTTTCATTTTTCATGCTGGTGATTTTCTTCATAGAGTCATGTGTGAGAAAGGGTGATTCATTGCATCTCTGAGTCAGTCATGGATTGGATGTAGTTCCTGCAGCGATCATATCTCTAACACTCAGCTTTCTTTTTGGCAATCAGTTCCCTGGCATATCAGTCCACTTCGGCTGATGTATAAAATGAGACATGGGTTAGATTCCCTGCCTGCTTCCATCTGGCCTAAATATGCCGTCGTTGCTGTCTACCGGGAGTGACCTTATCTGAGTGACTTCAGCACATGTCATTCCATTCATGAAAGGATTTGTTCCAAAAGCCAAAGGATTACTTAGAGAGAGGGATGTAAGAGTTTCTATTATGGGACATTTATGAAACCTTCTCCTCAGTTTCAAGATACCTAATGGAGATTTAAAAAGTTGTCATAGTGGAGAATGCATAGGTACTAGAGCTAGAGGAGCAAAGTAACACCTACAAGTGTAGGTAAGCCTCCATATCTTTATATGCAAAATGTAAGCAGCAATGTCTGCCTTGTTGTATATACATACACACATACAAACACATGTATGTATACTTTACATATGTAGACATATGCATACATACACTCACATACACATTGCCTAATACATTGTGACACTCATGGCTTCTCATGGCTTCTCATCTTCTTGATTCTCACTATGTATCAGGTGCCATCACCTTATGGAGAGTTTGTTTAGGATGCGAGTAGAGGACCGGATAGACTCTTATTCTCTGCCTGTTATGCTTACACATTACTCATGATCAGATAATTCAGTTGTAAAACACAGAATTTCTTTTAGTCTTGGAATGTATTATAAAACAGTATACATCATTCTTTCCTTTTCTTTCGGCTTCCTGCTGACCCACTTTTTTGTTTGCATGTGCCATTTCTATATCATCTGTCATCACTATACTTTCGTAATGTTTCAGTTTCTTAATTTACCAGACATTTACTTCAATAAACTCTGAGGTCATTTGCTTCCTGGTAATGCCTGAGAAGGTAGAGACATCTGACTCTCAACAACATGCCGCCTGTAAGTCTCATGTTAGACTGAGTTAGTTCTGGAAAGATTACTTGAGGCAGCAAGCCCTGTTACAAGTATGTAGAGTCTTATGAGCCCCTAGTACAGAAGATGGCCTTCTCCAACCTATGGGCCCACCCACTTCTCCCCATTATGGCTGCCTTGGCATATTCTGACCTGCATCTGGGTAATCAGGTTTATATTTGAGCTCATATACATTGTCCAGTTTCCAATTTCTTGTTCTATTCATTTAGCAATTGTTTCAGACAAAGCCTGGACTAAAGCTTGCCAACCATGAAGGAAGCCATTTCCAGAGTAAATGAGATGAAAGAGGTGGACAGTGGAGGACAGAGCATACTTAATCCAAATTCCTGAAATAATTTAGCATTTTGTGAAATGTTGCTGAATTAGAAATGTCTTTGTTAATAAATGTTTTGCCAGGACCTCTTGGTGAGGATCTAAAGATAGTGCGATACATATAATAAAACTTCATTATATTTTTTAATTTGGATTTCACTAATTAATATTACTTCCTGTATAATTTCCTGTTTGAAATAATTTAATTCATTAAATGCTAAATGAATATCTTGTTTGTATAAGAAAAGTATTGTATAAAGGAGGCTGGAGATGGGAGATTGGGGGATTAGCTGAGAAGCCATTGTGACTGATTTTGGTTGATAGAGTATAACTAGAGAACTTTCTCAGCTTAAAACACCAGAAAACACTCTAAAGCTTGAAATAATAGCTTCTGAGGAAAAATTCTTAATATAAGTAAAATAGTTGAGGTTACTATGTCAAATATATAGTCAAAGTTTTAATACCTATAATATATTCACAGAGATGAGAAAAATATGAGGATGAGTAGGAGCAAAACAGAAGAATGGAAAATTTACTCATTGGTAAATGTAAATAAATAAGAAAACATTCAACCTTTCTAATAATTAAAATTGCTAAATGAAACCATAATGAGAAATTTAAAATGTAGGCTATGGCTAAATGAGGAAATTGGCAAACTATCTCTCTAAAAAGTAACTCTAAAACTTGACAAAATTGGCAGAAGAAAAGTTTTAGTGTTTTAGAAGTTGACCTAAGTTATACAATAATCTGAGAAGCATTTCTACTTAAAATTCCACAAACTTCAGGTAAGTCTGGAGGCAATATGTGGCCTCTTTGCTTGGGGGTCCTCTCATATCCCCTTTTTCTTCCACTGCTCTGTTGGTTTGGAAGGTCTGCCAGGGTAAGGCAGACTCTGAGGACTAGCAATTTTACTGTTATAGTCAAAGGAGATTCACTTGATTTCAAGTGGCTGGTGATGCTCACGCCCACCAGCCTTGTCAGTGGAAGTGACGATTTCAGTGGTAGGATGAATGGGGAAGGCCACCATCCTAGAGGCCTGAGGTGGCAGTAGTGATTAGGAAAAGCATATTCTTGACTGAGATGCAGCAAAGATCAGGAAGGGCCCAAAATATCTGCATACTCCTGGACAGCCTTGAGACTGCTTGCACACGCAGAGCAGACACTATAAGGGCCAACAGCAAGTAAAATACTAGGCATACTTAAAACAGTTTGAACTTTAAATGCACTCCCCTACCTACACATAAATTTGTTGGCAGATGATGGAAGCTTTACGGGCTTGAGGTGTTTGATCACATCTCCTGCTTAGGCATTCACTGACTGCCAAGCTATGTAGACAGAGGGGTGAACTTTGAGAGTCCAGGCTTAAAAATAAAAACAATAATAACAATAATTTATAAAAAGAAACCGAGCAGAGACATTACGGCCACACACAATGAAGGAGATGAATAACTAAACAAACAAATAACAGTAACCTTCAAGGGGAGAAAATCAGTATCTGGAGTTATTACAGTTATATTATCTATAATGTCCAGGTTTCAACAAACATGACAAGGCATATAAAGAAACAATCAAGTGTGACCCATATTCAGGAAAAAAGGCAGTCAGTAGTAACCCCTTCTTAGTGTCCTCAGATATTGAGTTTAGCAGACCAAGACTTCAATGAAGTTATATACATGTTTAAAGAACTAAATGATAAAGGAGATTATGACAACAATGTCTTAACATATAAGGAACTAGAAATTATAAAACAGAATTAAATCAAAACTCGAGTTGAAAAGTACAGTAATTGAGATAAAAATTCACTAGGGGGGCTAAACCACAGATTTAAGATGATTGAGGGAAAAAGAAATGAATTTGAAGATAGATAAAGAGAAATGATCTACTATGAAGAACAGAGGAAAAGAAAGATTGAAGAAAGATGAATAGAACAAAAGACAGAGTAAAAATCCTGAAAGCTGCAGGAGAAGATGACTAATGGGATTATCAAAACATTAAAGGCTGACTTTTTATCTGAAACAATGGAGGCCAGAAAACAATGGGATGGCCTGTTCAAAGTGCTAAAACTGAAAACAAAAACAAAATTCTATTCAGCCAAATTCAATCAAGAATTCTATATCCTTCAAAAATATCTATTAGAGATTAAAGTAAAACAAAAAGCAGAGGGAATTGGTTGCTAACAGAAATGCCTTACAAGACACACTAAGTCCTTCAGAATGGAAAGGAAATGACATTAGATTTAATTTGAATCCCCAGGTAGAAGTGAAAAGCATCAACTAGCCAGGTTAGTAAAAGACTTGTAAATATATATTTTTGTGATTTTTTTTCCTAATTTTCTTCTGATATAAGATTATATAAAGCAATAATTATAATAATATGTTATTGAGTGTATAACATATATAGATGTGATGTTTATGACAATAATAGCACCAACTCTTAAAAATAGAGGAAGAGGGAACACATCAAAATTTTATGAGACTAGTAGTACCCTGATGACAAGACAAACAAAGATATAAAAAAAATTGATCAATATCTCTTATGTACACAGACACAAAACTTTTAAACAAAATATTTCCAAATCAAATTTGGCAAAATAGAAGAAGAATTATTCACTACGATCAAAAGAGAGTTTTTCCCAGGAATTCATGTTCGCTTTAACATCTGAAAGTTAATTACTGTAACATACCACATTAATAGAATAAAGGACAAAGGTCACATGATTACCTTGATAGAAAATCTCAACAACTAGGAATAAAAAGGAACTCCCTCAACCTGATAAAGAACATCTGCGAAATACCTACACCTAACATTATAATGGTGAGAAACTGGATGCTTTATCCCTAAGATCTGGAAGGAAGGAAGGAAGGAAAGAAGGAAAGAAGGAAGGAAAGAGTTAAAGGCATTCAGATTGGAGAGTAAGTAGTAAAGTGGTCTTTATTAGCATATGGAATGACTCTGTGTGTAGAATATTTCAAGGAGTCTACAAATTACCTGAAATGGTTAAAATAAAAATGATGAAGTATATTTTCATTCGAAAATAGCTACGAAGACTGACATGGATAAATATGTACAATATTCTCATGCTAAAAGAAAACAGGCTTTAAAATGATGTTTGCTATAATTAAATTGTATAAAAATATACTGAGCCTACACTGGAAGGGAATGTTAACTCTATGGTTGATGAAATTGTGGTTGGCTTTTTTATGTTTAAAAAAATACCATTGTTCTTGCTATCAATTTGTCAAATTAAAACAAAATGGCACAGTGAGAAAAAAGTAATGACAAAAAGTTATTGGAGAAGTTTAAATTTGAATAGAAAGGAGGAATGGATGGATAGTTGTGTTCAGTTGGTTCAAATGGTATGATTTAGTGATTGATTAGGTAGGATATGGATTTGAGAAGGAGAAAAGAGTATCTGTTGACAATTTCTATCTGTCTTCTAAGATGGTGATTTCATTAACAGAAAAAGAGTTTAGAGTAAGTCTCGGGGCCACAGGCAAAAAAAAAAGTGATTTATTTTTTGTTATGTTACTGAGCATGCACCTGAAATAAAGGTACTCAAGTTATGTTATTTCCTTTTTGGCTATGTTGAGTTCAACGTGCCTCTGTGATTTCCAGGTTGAGATATCCAAAGGTCTGAATGAAATTAATATAGAGAAGTTTGGATAATAGTTGAACTAAAAGGATAGATATGAGAATCATATGCAGTGGGTGCTTGAGGATGAGAAAAAGTCATTGAACTTGATGATTAGACATCACTGTGACACGCGAGATAGCAGAAGAGGTAGATGATGAATGCTAGATGTTAAAGGGTAGAGAACTAAGTGTGTGGGAGGCAGACAGTCGGGTTAACTGATTTTTTTTGAGACATTTGGCAGTGAATGGAAGAGAAATGAGACATAACTCAAGGTAGTAGCAAGACTGTAGAAAGAATTTGTTATTTTCATTTTTTTAAGATTTTAGGCTGAAATTTTTCTGCCGCTTGGAAAACCACCTAGATTCATTACTGCTGTGAATGCTCTCAGTCCTCCTTTGACTTTAATGCACACTTGCCCGGCAGATAGAGACCTTTACCAATGAAGCAAACAAAATTTCATTGTGTTCTGTAACTGAAATGATTGTTGTCCTAATGATAATTTTCTACTACAGTGAGAAAAGAACTTTAAAAATCAATTTCTCATTTACTGCCTCTTACAATGACCGTCTTCATCAGAAAACAAACTAGCTTGCCAATTTTGACAGCTTCTTTGTTAAAAGCAGGGCTTTATCTTTTCTTTTCTCCCAGTGTATAAATAAGCCTTTATAAAAGTTACTTTAGGGCAACTGAAAATCATTAAAGAGATGGAAGGGTTTCCAGATGAGGACCGACAAAAAGATTAAAACTCCTCAGACTGAAATTACAAAGGTGGAGTGGGACAGAATTGGTGTTTCAATTGACAAAGGCTATGAGGAAATACAATCTGTCCTACAAGTCCCAGACACCAAAATGGGACACGGTTTAATACATGATAATATCCACCTTACTGGGTCTTTGCTATAGTGTTAAGAGATGCTGTATATAAAAATGCCTTGTAATCCATCAAGCACTATTCAAATGTATGATGTTATTATTAGAATTTGGTGGGTGGTATTTTGTAAAAAACAATAGGAAAAAAATCCTTGTTTTATGGTTGGGTAGGGAGCATGAGCCAACCGAGCATAAATAGATCTTAGAGTGCCTATGACACGTCATATCATTTGCACCTGAGTGGAATTTTAAGGACCAGTGGGTCTTTCTGTACCTTCCCTTCACCCTGAAGGTGAACTGTCAGATGCTTCTCATCATGTCTATCTGTTAAAAACCCAATCACGGACTGGATGAACACTAAACCCACCATTTCCCTCAATATATAGCATTTTTAAAGCTCCTTTAAGTTATCAAAAAATATATACTAGAAAATAAATATAAAAATGTACAAATATTTAACAACTCACTCCCAGAAGAAAAAAAATCCTGATTTATAGAATTTACTAATTTCATGGTATAAATGTGTCTTCCATAGCTGATTTCAGGCTACCAGCATGAGGGCACTGAATGTCATTTGGAAAGAGAGGCACACACAGTAGCACATCATTGTGTAATATTTTCACCATCTCAACACAATAGAAGTAGATAACCTTGAGAGCATGGGTAATAGTAAAGTGGACTAAAATAGAAAGTAATGTGTTTTGACTATTTATTGGTCTGCTTTTAAAATAATTTAATTTTAAGTTTATATAATTTTATTTTTAATAATGGCTGTGTTTAACAACCAGCTCTCAAAATTTCTTAAAATTTGGCAGTTGCTTACTTGAGCTGGTGTGAGCTGGTTCGAGTATACAATGCTCTGAATAACTTATGGGTCACAGAAGGACTAATGGAGATCAGAAAATATTTAGGCCTATAAGGTCATGAAATACTATATATCAAAACTTGTAACACAAAGCTAAGATATTACTTAGATAGCAATTTCAAATATTAAATACTTCTATTAGCAAATAAGAAAGTTAAAGAATAATGATATAAGCACTTAATTTAAGATAGTAAAAAACAACTGAATTAATCTTTAAAAAGCATAGTAATGATGAAAGCAGAAGTATAGAGGCAAGATCATCAACATCAAAAGTTGGTTCTTTCAAGAGACTCAGAAAATTGACAAAACTTTGCTGAGATTAATCCAGACAATCAGAGAAAGCACAGACAAGAACAAAAATAAGGCATGTCTACGAATAAAATAGACATTTAGAGTAAGAGAAAATTAAGGGCTTATATCAATATGTTTAAAAGACTGGTGAAGTGGGAATAAAAGTATGAATGAACTGGGAGAGGTTTGTAGCTGGAGATGAGTACGGCAGGTTTGAGATTTGGGAAGGGACCATCCTCAGGGATGGCCCTGGGAGTGGGTGTTGGAGGAGGGAGGAGATAAGGAGACAAGGTGGGAGACCAGGGCAACAGTGTGTGGCATGTAGCTGGTTTCATTTAAGAAGGTGCCGGGGAGGTGGCCCGCATTCAGTTAGGGAGTTATTCTGCTTGTACTGAGGTAGCTGTATTGCTTTGCTCTTTCCACAAACTGCCCTTCCCTTTGTATATACAATAACTAGTCAGTAGTTACAATAATGCCCTATTTTAGTAAAATTACACCATTACAGAAAAAGCATACTCTACTGGATTGTACCCTATTACCCACGCATTTTTCTATGCTAAAGGAAAACTCATCTCATTATCCCTTAGAACCATGACCAGCAGAATATCTGGAAAGAAACTGCTTCTGCCAGGCAGCTTAAAACAACAAGTTGCTAGCAGATGTCACAGCAGCCCTACCCTGTTACATAAATTATATGGACAGCAGGTTCAAATGCTCTTAAAGCATCGAGAACATTCTCTTAGACATCCATTAACATAAGTGTTTCCATTTCACTTTTCCACTGGATCCTATGCTTTACAACCCCTACCTGTATTTTCTTTGTATGTTTTCCAGTTTTCCCAGATGATCAGACTTCCATTTCTCTTCCTTTTTACACTGTACACCCATACAGGGGTATGGTCCTCATGGGGTTTCTGTAATAACCCCGGGTCCCCTGAGTATGCTGTTTGGGTCTGCGGAGAGTCCCACTGCACGTTTAGGCTCAGGCTGTCTGGGGAAACTTCTCTTCCCCGTCCTTCGTTAAAAATGGTTCTTTACCCATTTAATCAATATGTTTTTGATAGCACAGTCAGATATTATCTTGTTAAACTTTTTTCTTTTTGGCTTGTTTTTTTTTTTGTCTTTCTCACTAGAAGGTAAGTTCCATGAGGGTAGAGCTTGACTAATTTGCTTAAGGTTGAATCTCCAGGGCCTGCACAATACCTGGCACATTGGGATTACTTAATAAGTGGAGCTCTCGAATCAACATCAGCTGTTCCTATATCCATATTGAAATGAGGATAAAAATACACACTTCCTGGAGCTATCGCAAATATGAAATGAGACGATGTACGTAAAGCACTTTGCATAGTTTTTGGCACACTATTTGTTAGTCTCATCTGTGCCATCTAGTACGAGGATTGTTCTGGGGCATGAGTTCAGAACCTGCCTTGAGCCTTATGGACTCATGAGAAGTGACCAAAGAAGCAGGTGTTCGGCTTTTCAATTGCCCTTCCCCTCCTGAGCAATAGGTGGCGCTCTGGAGGGAGGACAACTATAGGTTCTGTGACCTGGAGCTAGGAAGGAGCTTGTCTCCTACTTACACATATTGTTTTGTTCTTGTTCTCCTGTGTCTGTATGGCTTGCAAATCTTTTCCTTACTGACTTCTGTTTTCAGAATACTGTGTTTGATTAAAGCAGGCTTCACATGGTTGGTTCACCATTCTTTCTTTTAAAAAGCCCCCTTAGACCTAGCTGATTGATTCATAACATTCTCACATAATGTCATCTCATAATGTTATCACCAAGGCCTGTAATTGAGGTGAGCGGCTCTGTGCACAGAATATAATTACTTTGGCAGCAGCTTGGAATGTGCAAAAATAATGACCAGATGAACAATTATAATGGGCAATATGTCTAATTGTGGCAGAGAACATTGATCACATAATTACTAAAATCAACAGCAGAAACCTGGACCATCTGCTAGTGCACCCCATTCACTGACTGGGTTCTCTTCTCACCACTTATTCAACTGGCATTTGTGAATTCCTGTTATCTGTAGAGTCCTCTGGGAGATACTGTGGGAGGTGGAAAAGTGGCAGAAGGCATGTTGGGAGAGAGCTTACATTAGGATGTAACGACTGGGAACAATTTAAAAACTCTATATTCAAATTACTTAATAAAGCATAAAAGCGATCTATTTGGATTGTGGTCACTTAGGGAAGTACCTTGGAGAAAGCGAGCCTAGTCTTTGGTCTTGAGGAAATTGGTCTGCTTTGAGCTATCACAGTTATCACATTTGGATATCACTTTGGTTGAAATGCCAAAGCTGAGGAATCAGAAAGTCATGTACTGGAGTCTCCAAGGAGAGGTGAGACTAGACTTCACGGGTTATGATGGCTTGTTATGGGACATGAGTTTGCAAAGGAAGTGAAGGCCAGTTGACTCATGTTTGAATCTGGGCTTGGCCAATTTTGAATGATTTTGACAGACCCCAAGGAATTCATGGTATCTTCTTTTTTCCTTTTAAATATGAAAATCATCTAACAATAAAGAAAATTATAATAAAAGAAAATATATACACCGTAACCCAAGGATCAGCAAACTGGCCTGTGGGTCAAATCCAGCCTACCACCTGTTTTTTATGGCCTGTGAGCTAAGAGTGGTTTTTACATTTTGCAATGGTTGAAGAAAGTCAAAAGAGAAGAATAATATTTTGCAATGTGAAAATGATATAAAATTCCATATATAAAATTTCAGTGTCCATAAATAAAATTACATTGGAACGCAGACATGCTTATTTTTTAACATGTTGTCTGTGGCTGCTTTGGGTTACAGTGGTCAGGGCTGAGTCGTTGTGACAAACTGTGTGTTCGACAAAGCCTGAAATATTTGCTACGTGGCCCTTTATAGAAAATGTTTGCTGACCCCTGCTCTAACCCACTAATCTTCCATTTCTACCTACTTTCTTCCAGTCTTTATCTAAATGTACACACAGTTTACATAGTTGAACACATGTTTGTGTAGTAAACCCCCTTATCTGTGAGTTTGCTTTCCACAGTTTCAGTTAACTTTGGTCAACTGTGGTTCAAAAATGTTAACTGAAAAATTTCAGGAATAAATAGTTCGTAAGTTTTATGTAGTTCAGGGTAATAGGATGAAATCTCTCACCATCCTGCTCTGTCCTTTTGGGACGTGAATCATCTCTTTGTTCAGTGAATCCACACTGTAGACACTACTCACCTGTTAGTCACTTAGTAGCTGTTGAGAGAGAGAGAGAGAGAGAAAGTGAGAGCGAGAGAGACTGCATTCACATAACTTATATTACAGTACATTGTTGTAATTGTTCTATATTATTTTGTTCTATATTGTTTTTAATTTCTTACTGTACCTAATTTTATAAGTTAAACTTTATTTTAGAAATGTATATATGAATGTATAAGGAAAAACATATATAAGGGTACTATCCATTGTTTTAGGCATCCATTGGGGGGGTCTTGGAAGGAATCCCATTCAGAATAGGGGGATAATCTTATGTGGCTTTTCTCACTTTTCTCATAAATGTTTTTTGGTAATAGTCGTTATAATTATAATTTGAATGAGCTTGTATTTGTGCAGTTCTTTAAATGCAGTAAGATGCCTTATATTCATTACTGTGTGATAAGAGGGAACACTCCCATTCACTGAACTGTCATCGTGACTAAGTGATGTGCTCAAGGTCACACAGATAGCAAGCAAGCAAGTAAAGCCAGGATTTCTGACTCTAAATCTCTTATTTGTTTTACTTGATCATATTGTCTATTGATAATTATATGATTTTCCCCAAATTAATATAAACTGTTTTTAATGAACAATTCTTTTATTGTTAGATACATAGGTTGTCCCCAATTCTTCCCTTTTACCAGTAGTGTCTCAGTGAACATCATGTATATGACCTAGTGTGTCTTATATTTATTGTAAGGGGAAGAATTTAGATTTGTTTTGACATTTGCTTTTCAGTAGAGAACCCCAGTGGTGTGAATGGGATAGGGATTGAGCTGTGAGTACAGGAGGTCTCACCCTTGTTCAGAAGCTACCTCTTCAGAGGCTGATCTAATTTTCTGTTATTTAGTAATTATTATGTGGGGTTCCTGTTAGTGCCAAGTGCAGGGCCAGGTAGGTTCTGATAATTTGAAATGGAGGGAGTCCCTGCCCTTAAGAAGCTAACAGTCACGTATGGGATGGTGAGGGGACAGGTAAGCTGGCCATGCATTGCACAGTAGTGAGTCCAATGGGGATGGCTGCAGGATGCTCGGGAGTGGGCCACCTTGGCTGGGAGCTCAGAGGAGTCTTACCATGAAGATAAGTAGGGAGCTGGCCAGGTGAAAAGGGGGAAGAGGAAGACAGTGGGAGGAGACATCAGTTCAGGCAGGGAAGAGACAGGCAGTAAGACAGACCCGGCACGTCTGAGGAGTTCAAGTTGTTCAGTGTGGCTGGAGTGTAGGTATGAGAAGGGGATAGAGAAGGCAGGAGGGGCAGGTGGGGGCCAGTCATGAGGGCCTGCGTGCCCACTGGGAGGCATAGACTGTATCATTAGGGCACTGAAGAGCCCGAGCAGCAGAGGAGAGCAATCAGAATCGCTTGTTAGAGAGAATAATCAAGTTGCAGCATGGAGAATAAATTAGATGGGGTAGGCTCCGAGGCAAGGGGCCGGTTAGGGCAGCTGGTACAGCAATCCAGGGGAGAGACTACCGTGACAGTGTGGATGGAGAAATTCGGACTGGTTCCAGAAACAAATAAAGGCAAAATTAACAGAACTGCATGATTGCCTGTATGTGGGGGGTCAGAGAGAAGGAGGAATAAAACCAAAGATGACATCCAAGTTTCTGGAATGGATATTTTTATCCTTTAGATTTTTTCCCCATGTATTAATGTCCAGTGAAAGGATTATTGGGACAAAGGTTATGAACCTTTGATGACTCTTGATGTGATGTGGAGGTAGTACCTCCTCAAGTATTGTAGTACTTTACAATACCAACAAATGGGTTTTTGAGGAGAATAATTGATAAAAATCGTGTAAGGTGATGGAAACGTGCTGGTCAGACTGGGTCAGAGCCCTGGCCAGTGGCTGCTATAGGAATCCAGGCTGAGGAGAAGGGTGAGGCATTAGCCACAGCGTGTCGTGCTCCTCCCAATAGCTGGTCTTTGGTTTGTTCATTCATTCATAAATCGGTTCCTGAGGGACGGACTTGTGCAAAAACTGTGCTGGGTGCCGCAGGGACATGTCGAGGTGAAGCTTAGAAAGAAGATTTTATATTATATTATAAAATATAATATAATATATATTATGTTATATTATATATATACACACATATATACATATATGTATATATGTATATATATACATACACATATATACATATATATATACATACATACACACACACATACATACATACATACAGAGAGAGAGAGAGAGAGAGATCACAGTGCATGCAATAATAATGGTACAAAATGCTGTGGGAATTCAATGAGAAGAGATTAATTATAAAGGGGTATGGTAGCTCAGAGAAGAGGTTGAGTCAGACCAGGCTTCATGGCAGGGATGTTGTCCGAGCTGGTTTTTATGGAAAAGGGGTGAAAATTTTGACAGGTGAGTGAGAAGAGTCCAGGTGGAGAATAAAACACATTTGGGGACATGATGCTCCCTTGTTTATTGTGAGACTTGTCTTTTGGCTTGTAGTTGATGCTCCAGAGAAGGCGGCACAGTACATATCTGTATGTGAAGCTGGATGAGTGATAATACAGGAGTTTTTAAAAACAGGAGTGTCGCAGTGATTGTCTGGCAAACCAGTGCCCTAGTTTTGGCGGCACAGTGAAGCAAATGGAAGATTTCCGATTCTGAAACATGGTTTTGCCTCTGGGCTTTCTCTGGGGGAGGGGAGGGCACCTGGTCTCCCCCAGGCAGGCATCTGTGCTCTGAGGCCTCCTGGACCAGACTGGGCATCCCAGGGCTGTTTTCTGGCCTAGTGCTCCCTAGTCCCCCCCACCGCCACCCCGAAAGTACAAGCTGTGCCTGGGGCCACCAGGACCTGCTCCCAGACCAGACCGAGAGATAGAAAGTCTGACCTTCATGATGTGATTCCTCTAAGACATTTTCAGTTATTTTATGAAAACCAAGGGATAATGTTAAAAACAAAAATTTTAAAATACTGCAGCCCAGAGCCTCAAACAGATATCTGTGCTCCAGTGTTAATAGCGGCATTATTCATAATAACCAAAAAATGGATACATCTCTACTGTCCATTAGCAGGTAAACGGATAAACAAAATGAGGCACATAACACACAGTGGAATAATATTTATCCATAGAAAGGAATGAAATTCTGACATATGCTATGACATGAACGAGCCCCGAAAACATTATGCCAAGTGAAAAATATCAGACATAACAGAATGAATATTGTATGATTCAACTTATATGAGGAGTCGTTTGATTCATAGCGACAGAAGTAGGTTAGGGGTTACCAGTGGCTGGGGAGGGGAGAATGGGGAATCCATGTTTCATGGGTACAGTGAGTCCTCCCTGAACCTTTGTTTTCTTATCTATGAGATGAGGGGTGTGGGCTTCGTGAGCCCTGGGGTCCCCTGCTGACCCAACGTGCTGGGATCCAGGTCTCCTGAGCCAAGCCTTCTGTCCTCAGCCCTCCATTTAGATCGGGGCCGTTTAGCAGTCCCACCCTTTGGCAGCCTCCCTGGCCATCTGCTTTCTGGTCTGGGGAACTGCAGCTCTGTTCGCCTGCCTGGAGGGCCTTTGCAGCTGAGAGCTCTGCTCTCTGCAAATATGGGTTTATGTCCTAGTATCACCAGGAAGGAATTTAAATTACTATCTATAAATGCATCACGGCTTTAAAAACCATTTCTAAATAATACCCACCACTGCCACCAGCACTCACTTATAGAGCTTCTGATTTTAACTTTCCTGAAAATGTCCCTATGAATTATTTTGCTGTAGCCTCATTATAGTTTTGTAAACCATATGAGGGTTGGGAGACCTGCAGAGTGGCCCCAGCTTGGCCACTGGCTTTTGGAGTCAATCTCTTCCTCTCTTTGGGTATCGGTGGCTTTGCCTGGGGTAGGGCTGAGAGTCTGGGAAGTCTTTATGCCCATATTGTTTCACTTCTGAGGTGAAGTCGTGTGAATAATAGACAGCACTTGAACTGAGACCAGCTTCCTGCCCCTGGGCCTGGGAAGTGTGGGAACCCCATATCTATAGGTTCTCCATGGAATTTACATGAGGTGCTTCCCCAGATGGCCCTAGGATGCCATCCTTCCTGTCTGCAGGTCACTTTTTAGGAACCCAGAAACCCTGGTCTACACAGCTTGGTCCCAATACAGCTTGGTCCCTATCTAAGCTTTTTCATGGCGATATTCTTTAGGCAATGGAAGGGGTATCATCTGTTTATTCTACCACTACTTTTGTTTTTTAATTTTTCATTCTGCTACTTGCTGTAGATACACATAGCCTATTTGCTGCTTGAAGAGAAGATGCAATCATCAGTCTCTTGGCTTTCGGGGGAGGGAACCTCTTGAGTGAACGGAGGAAAACAGTAGGCTGCTTCGAGTCTTTGGAACAGCCATAGAAGAGTTTATTTTTTAAAAAATCTGATTGCAATCAACACACAAATCATCATCTTTCATAGCTGCTTGTTCATCGGTCAATTCATAAAAAATGCATACATTCATGTAAAACAAGGAGAATTATACTATATATCCTATTGTTACAACTATTACAATTACAACTATAATTCTTACAACTATTGAGTAGTTGTAAGAATTGAGTTATGCATATAAGAGTCAGAGTTAGGACTTCTTGATATATCGCAAGTGCTTAATAAATTATTATTGCTATTAGTTGCTATTAGCAGGGTAGGGTTGACAGGTCAGAGTCTATATACAACTTTTCCATTAAGATAAACTTCCAAGTGGCATGTTATTTTAATACTTTCTAATCATCGTAGCCAATGAAGTGCTAGACCTTTTAAAGCAAGTTTAGAAATACAAATACCTAGGTATAAATTGTATTCTGTTAGTTTTCATTATTTCAGGTATTCAGGGCCTTTTATTTCTTGATCAGATGAAACTGACTTTTTCCTACCCTTGGGTTTGTATGCCCAGAAGCACAAGGCCAGGCTCCCTGCCCACTTTCCTTCAGCTTATACAGCTATTTTGGTCAAAAACCCTTGACTGCTCATTCTCAATTTTTCAGAGAGGGGGCATTTCCTTCCCCCCGTTCCCCTTTTATTAATCCTCACCTAAAGATGACTTCTTTCTGACAATTCAGATCCTTTTTCTCCTTTTCACTGAGGGCAAATAATTTCTCCCCTTTTGACTCCCTCTCTCTGGGGTTGGAGGGAACTGGAGTTTTACAGCTGGCGAAGACCAAGGGGACCACCTCCTTGTAACAACAACTAATACTTATGAGAGCATTAACCCTGTGTAAATGCATTTCTCCCTCTTTACAGGTGAAGGAATGAAGCCCAGAGAGGTTGCATGACCTACTGGGGTCATAGAGCTCGTAAGAGTGTGCCAGAGGCAGGGCCTGGCCCAAGCCTGAGTCCCTCATGTGGCTTTGGAAATGCATGGGTCTCTTCATAGAGAATTTTTCTTTCTAACTAGAAGACAATTTTTTTTCCTCTATGACTTCTCTTATTCCCCAAAGTTCTAGTTACTGGTTATTTTAACCATACAGAATGGTGACTATCCTTACGTACTCTGCTTGCTTCTAGAAAGTTTATAACTTGTTAGAAGTTATAAGTTTACCAGAAGCCTCTTAAAGGAGCCATATTTTTCTTTAGAACATTCCTACAGAGACGTGTCCTCAGAGGGCCAGATGGCAGTAGAGTAGAGCTCTGTGTGTGACAGTTGCTTCCTGGAATGGAAGGGTCTGGAATAATTGTGGTTCCAGCACCACTCACTGCTGAAACTCCAAGGAGAAATAGTCTTCAGGGGCCTTCAATCTATCTGTGAAGATGGGACAGAGTTAAAGCATATTAAAAGTGAGGCTCTGACCCTCCTTTTAGCTGAAAGGGTGTCCTTATTACCTGAAATTTAGGAATCCCTGAAATTAGGACTGTGCTGTCTTAAGTCTTCTGTGTCTCCCTCCTCTTTCTCAGGACCCTGTGTATCAGTCACACCCAGAAATATCCTGGGCCTAAGCCCATGGCCTGCTCTAGAGACCCACTGGCCTGCTATTTGCTATGCCAGGCTCCCAAAATTCAGGGGAACATTTTGCACATCCCAACCAGCTGCTTGAACCTCATTGGCTACTTTGGTGGTCTCCAGGCCATACTACAAAGTCCCAGTTCTCATCAGAAGGCTACACATATGGGGCCTTCTTTATAGCTTGTAGGGGCTCCTGCATTTTCACTCGAGGCTTAGTTTGGGGTGAGGATGAGACTGAAGTGGATTATGTTTGGGGTTGGGGGCTAGGGAATGTGTCTTTTAAAGCCAAATCAGACCACGTAGGGAATGGCCCGTTGCTCTTCTGTCTGTTAAACAGATAGTGTTCTCGTGTGGTCAGGAGGCCTCAGCCGTGTCCTCATATGTTACTAGGTAAGGTGATGCTTTTCTAACATCAGTGCTGTTTCATGTCTAGAACACTGGCAAGGCAGTGGTCAGTGGACCAAATGCCTGGGCCCCCAGGTCGATACCTTTTAGACACAACCTCCTGAAGGTCATTGGGGTTTCTACCTACACCAGACCCTGACATACTGTTGTCTCTAAGAATGTAAATCAAATTAACCTTAACCAAATTAAGGGCATGGCTAATTCGGTATCAGTGTCAGAGCTGCAGGCACATCATGACTTTATTGCTTCCTTCATTATGAGAGAAAGCTCTGTCCAGGTTGCTTGGATTCCTTTTACTTCTCTAGAAGAATTAAAACCTGAGATTACTATTCTGAGAAAGCCAGAGACATGCTTTGAGAAAAACAGATCCTCTGGTCTGTACCCTTTGGATTTTATATGGCTAGTGACACAGATTTCAATTTGCAGCACCTCTAGAAAGAAAAAGAGCCTGATAGTATAATATCACAACTGAATATGCACTTTTTTATGGTTTGAATTGTAAGCAAAAAGAAAATGGGTGGTTTTAAGCAATATTTCTAAACTTCCTTCATCGTTTTACATGGAGACTACAGATATGCCTTTTGGTTATATTATTGAATTAAACAAATGAAGTTTGCAAGTTATCCCTTAGACTCCGTAACCACAGTCTTCCTCAAATATGGTCAACAGACCTGTTAAATGAACTAGACAAGAATTCCCTTTATGCACAGCCGTAGTACTTGTGCTAAGTTAGTCTTTATAGTGGCAGCTAACTTGTGTTTGCCACTGCATTGCAGTCATCTACAGGCTGGTTTTTTTTTTCCTTTTTTCTTTTTTTGGCCCAGTTGTAGTCAACATGAGGGCAGGAGGCTGCATCGTCTTTGTTTTTCTATCATTGGTCACTCTTGACTATGTCTTCCTGTACTGGGTTTTCAGGAAATGATTGCTAAATTGAATTAAAGAAACTTAAAGTAAAATGTTGAGGCAATAGAAGAGCAGCAAATTATATTTTAGCTTCACTGAGTTACTTCCAATAAAATCTGGTTTATTTCATTATGTAGTTGAAATAGATCTACAGTTCTCAGCATGGTGGGCCATCATGAAACATTTATTCTTGAAGTCATCTCTGTTTTAAAGACAACAAACAAGCCAAGCTCTGTTAATAATCCAGGCCACTGGATTTACTACTGTTGCAACTTTCTTGTCTCACTGTAGGTTTCCACTCAGCAAACATTTATTGAGTATCTGTGAGGAGCTAGAATTCTAAAGATGGGAAACTAAATGTGAGATCATTAGAGCAAAGGGTTAAGAGCCTATATTTGGGAGTCAGTTGATCAGGGTTCACATTCCAGCTCTGCCCCTTCCTACCTGTGTAATACTAGACAAATGATACCATCAGTTTCTTCACCTGTAAGTTGCGTATATAATATACTTACCCCACAAGGTTATGAGGAGTAAGTGCGATAATGCTTATAAAGTCCTCATCGTGCTTGGTACTCAGTAAATGTTAATTACTACTCTCACTGAAGGTACGCTTCCTAACCTGAAGGGCCTGTCAACTTAATGTAAAGAGAGTGTGACAATCTTATCCCAGGACATTTTGTACTTGCCAATCCTTCTGTCTGGAACATGCTTCCTTAGATCCTCCCGTGGTTCACAATCTCATTTCCATGGAGCCCTTACTTAAAAGCCAAGATCTCAGTGGTGTTTTCCTTCATGACCTTCTTTAACACCGACCATCCCCCCTCTTCCTGACACTCTTTATTTTCATTTCCTGCTTAATTTTTCATCTGGTTATCTTATAGTGTATTATTTATTTTATTTTATTTTTCTATTAATTGCCAGTCTCCCCCAAGTGAATGAAAGTTCCAGAAAGATGAAGATTTCAGCTGTTTATCACTGATTTATTATCAGTGCTTGAAATCATGTGTGCCTCAGTAGTATGTGTTAAAAGAATGAATCAAAGACCCGTCATGGGAGTCTAGCAGAGGGTGTGTTGAACTCTTCCCATCGGTGTCAGGGGAGGCACCACAGAGAGATGACTGCATTGAGTCTTAGACTAGCAATTCTCAACTTTTGTTCTATTAAGACAGTGTATTAGTCGGAGTTCTACAAAGAAACACACACACATATGTATGTATTTATGTATGTATGTATGAATGAATGAATGAATGTATCTCACATGATTATGGAGACTGAGAAGTCTCATGATCCACCATCTACAAACTGGAAACCCAAGAGTGGTGATGGCATAAATTCTAGGCTGAGTGCAGGAAAAGATCGATGTCCCAGCTTGACAACAATGAGGCAGGGAGAGCGACTTCTCCTTTACTCCATTTTTTTGTCCTAATTATGTCTCCAGTGGGTTGGATGAAGCCCACCCACACTAGGGAGGGCTATCCATTTTACTCAGTCTACTGATGTAAATGTTAATGTCACTCCAGAAACACCCTTACTGACACTCTCAGAATAATGTTTAACCAAATATCTGGGTATTCCATGTCCCAGTCAAGTTGATACATAAAATTAACCATCAGAGACACACATAGTGTATGACATCTGATTAATGGTTTCTAGGGTGCTACTATATCTACACACCTTTCTCTACAAGTAAGGAAAACAAATTGGAATTCAAATAAAAGAGTAATACTATTATTGGGACAAGCTTGAATTTGCTCTCATGTTTATTTTAAAAGGCAAACTACTTGTACACTTGATATGATGACATGTTAGTAATAAATATGTGACTTGTCCTACCACTGGGGTATTGAGAAATGTCTTTAGGACTAGTAAGGATTTGGAAGGCAGACAACCAGAAGAATAGTATTTGAGGCAGAAGGAACAACATATGTGAAGGCATGAGGGCACACTGTGATTGTGGAATGACAAATAATTTGATATGATTAAAGCAGAGAGATGCCTAGTAGGAAAGCAGTGAGAGATGAGGCTGTCAGAAATAAAATTACAAAGGATTTTATTTGCTAAACTATGGAATTTTATCTAGAAGGCAGTGGGAACCATCGAATGATTCTAAGCAGGGCTGTTTCATACTTTTAAACTTATATTTAATTATTTTTATAATTTAATTTTTTAAATTTTGGATAAACAATAATATACATGATACATTATTCAAAAGGGTATATATAGTGAAGAATCTCCCTCCCTGAGACAATCAGTATTTCTAGTATCTTATGTATATTTCAGAGATATTATATGCATAGACAAAAAAACATTTGTTTTCCATTTTTATCCAAATGGCAGCAAAATTATGTGTTGGATTACTGATATTCCTTAATATCACCCTTTCAAAAAGAACTTTCAGTTAAGAAAGGTTGGCATAGCCAACTAAGATGACGACACCTAGCTTTTTACTTGGGAGACTAGAGACCTGTGGCACATTCTCCAATCTGGGGACTAGGAGATGGACTGAGGATTAGACATGTCAGACTGTGAAACTCCAATGATGTGCTCATAGTGGTCCTACAATCAGGAGAAATGTCTGGTTTGGAAAGGTGGATTTATAGATTCTTAGTGTATAGATGGTGGTTAAAGCCACATTAATGGATGCTGCTGCCCAGGAAAAGGAGTATATTGAGAAGAAAAAAGTCCAAGAACAATGCCTTAGGGAACAATTTAAAAGAGAGGTGTTGTGGGAACGAAGGGTGGAGAGTGCGTTTTATATTGTTGTAGTCAGGGTTCAAGTTTGGCTAATATACAGAGGGAAAAGTTTGTTAAAATGATGTTAGGTACTCACGGAATTTTTGGAAAGACCAGGAAAACAGTTGGAGGCTAAATAGTAAGAAACAATGAACAAATCATATTGAAAGAGCTGGTTCTGTGAATAAACCATTGCTGTTGCTACTGAACATAGACTTGCAATGTGCAGTGCTGACACCACAATCAGTGGACCCTGGGTGCCACTTTCCAGAGCTACTGCCTACCTCTTATGACTGGGTGATGCTGCAAAAGGGGTTCTGAGTAGTTCTTCCATGAGATACCAGTCATTGACTGATGTGGGTGTCTCCAGTGGGTAGATATGAGATCATGTGATTTCATATGCAAAGGAGGCTGGAGAAGGAAGAAATATGGTTTCTTCATTTTCTTGGGTGGGAGACAAAGCTCTACTTTGTAAGGTGGTGATTCCTCAAAAACAGAAAGACAGTTTCGACACTGTGTGGCCATGAAGAATGTCAAATGCTGAAGATAGAACAATTAGAAGATAAGTGGTGACCTTCAAGACAGTAAATGTTGAGAAGTGGTTTGAATGGACATCTGATTGTAGTGGGGGTGAGAAATGAATGGGAAATGAGGAACTTGAACCATTGTGTCTTGATTATAGTTTCAGGAAGAGAAGGAGAGTTAATATATTTGGAGAGGTACATAGGATTTGAAACAGTAGTATGATTACAGCCTAAGAGAAATTAGTTTGTGAAAGAGAGATTCAAAGACAAAGGGAGGGAATAGAGAGAAGTGTGGATAGTTGATGAAATGATGCTCCTGAGTGGGTGGAGGAATGGGTTTTGGCACAGACATTGGAGTTTCACAGTTTGACAAAAGGATGGTGCAAATGCACTTTCTTTTATTTGTGAATATGGAATGTAGAGTCAGAGTTGATATTAATGGCCTCCACTTTCTCTGTGGATCAGGTGATACTTTGGGCTGAGAATGAGAAGGGCATAGGTCAGCTGAGATCTTGAAAAGAATAGTGAAGATTTGGAATATCTATTGATGGAAAGGGGAAAGAGGATTGTTCAAGGAAGAGGAAAAGGATGGGTGACAAGCATCTGGGGCCCCAGCTGATTATGGAAATGATGGACCAGTCCCTGTTGTTGGATCCATGCTGTGCTTGCAGTAGGGTAAGGAGAGAGTTTTTGAGGGTGATAGGAGAGAGTACTTGATGTGATATAACAGGGCCTAGTATGATGGGAAAGGAAAGAAAATCTAGAGAGAGTTGGTGGGTGTCTCCAGTGGGTAGGTATGAGGTCATGTGCTCATATATTAGCTGCAAGAAAGTACTGAATGATTCTGCCCCCATGGACATTAAAGTTTCCCGTGCTGATAGCAGGAAATGGGCTAGAAAGCCAGGTGCAAAGGTTCAGGGGATGAAAGGTAAGGGCTAAGCAGTTGATAAATGGGATAATTAATGAAAAGATTAAATCCAAGTTCTGGCATATTTGTAAGTCAAGATGTTAGCTATCAATAATCAGATGACAGTAATGAGGAGGTGGGATTGCTGGGGAGTTGTTATTTGAGCACCAAACAGCTCTTGTTTGGACATTTCAAGTGTGGAGATTGAAAACTCCCTACTCCTAACTATAGGATGTAAGGGAGAGCATGGGGAGAAACAGGGTGTTGGGGAGAACTGGATTTCAACTAAAGCAAGAAGGTAGTGGGAACATTCCATGAAGATGTCGAGGCTGGGAATTTCTTTACACATGAAGACATTTTCCAGAAGACCTATAGGGAAGCGTGTGAAGGAGACCTTTAGCTGGAGAAGGATGCAGGAAGAGAATAATCATGAATAATGTAAGGTTGAAAGCAATAAAAAAAAAAGTTACCTGCAGAATTTGCTATGAATGCCGTCATGTCTCCACATAGACCTGGAAGCCTGGGGAACTATTCCAGAGCCTGAAAGACTGAGTAGTTCTTTTCAGTAGCACACTGTCATTGATTGGTCTGTGGCAGTGTTATTTCCATGACTATGGCAGGAAAAAAATTGAGCAGAAAATTGTTGAAAATTGTCTGACTAGATGAGAAGGCAAGGTATAGCCCAAATTAACAAAATGATTTATTTAGTCTGGGTGAATAGGTAAAACTTGATAGTTCACACACACCAATGCTTCTAATAATTGGCAAATGTCCATCTCAATTTGAATTGCATTGATATCACACAACCGAGGTGATTTAGCTTTCAGAAGGCTTCCTTCCAGTCAGAGTTGTTGGCCATCAGTGATGAGCTTACCAGCTCAGGTTCTCACTGACTCTTCCTCCACGTTGGCTCAACTTGAAATTCTTGGTTCTTCTTAAGGTAGTGATAAAGAATTCTCTGGAACTATTTGGAATGTGAGGTAGGTTTCCTGATACAAGAAGTCACTGGGAAAGTGTAATTCTCTATCATATGTTGTTATTGTGTTTTTAGCATACCAAAATTATAAAAAAATTAAAGTTTGAGTATTCAGTTTTATTTATCGCATCTACTGAATTTCAGGAGAATAAGAACAAAAACAAATCAATAGCTTGAAATGCTTTAAATAGCTAGAATTCCAGCTATGCAATAATAGAGAACTTATGTGAGACAGTGTCATAGAGTGTCAGTGTACATACAGATACCACAGTGAGGAAGTGCTTATTTTATATTGTTCCAAAGTTTCCTTAAAGTGAGAAAAAAAAGTCCAAACTCTTCGATGTAATTTAGGAAATGTTCGAGACCCTTTCCAAAAGGGTTCTAGACACTATGATGGTAGATTAGTTTCCCAGGGCTACCATGATGTGTTACCATGTAGTGGGTGACTTAGTACAGCAGAGATTGATTCTCTCCCTGTTCTCCAGGCTGGAAATCTGAAATCAAGATGTCAGCAGGGCCATTCTCTCTCTGAAGGCTCTGGGAGAGAATCTGTTCCATGCCTTTCTCTTAGTTTCTGGGGTTGCCTCTAATCCTTGGCTTGAATGACATTACCCCAGTTGCAGCATCGGTCACATGGTGTTCTCTCTCTCTCTGGGTCTGTCTCTTCTCTTTCTGTAAGAACACCAGTCCTATTAGATTAAGGACCCACTGTATGACCTCATCTTAACTAACTATACCTGCAATGACCCTGTTTCTAAATATGGTCACATTCTGAGGTTCTGGAAAAGATACTAATTTGGGGAGATACTGTTCAGTCCAATACAGGAGGTTTTTAAATTGCATGTCAAGTGGTTTCTATCTTCGGGAAGATGTAGTTCCTGTCATAGTTGAGGAAATGGCTACAGGAAACTATAATGCAAAGCAACGAGTTCAAGTGGTAGTGGATACAGATTGCCATGACAGATGAAGGAGTGAGTGATTGTGCCTACAGGGTAGTCATGGAAGGCTTTAGGGTGGAGGTAGTGGCAGGCTTGAAGGACGACTAGTATAGTAGTGGCAGGCCTGAAAGATAACTAGCTACCAGCTGGTAGAAATGGGCAAGGTGGGCATTCTGGGCTGAGGGACCAGTCTGAGCAGGCACAGAGATGCAAATGTGCATCCACTGTGTGGGATGCTCAAGACGACTGGCATGTATAGCTAGAGGATAGCATGGTCTTTGGGTAGTGGTTGCATGTGTTGTGGTGGCCATTGGGAAGGGATGAAGAAGGGAGGAGGGACGAAGTGCAGAGGGAGCAGAGGGAGATGAGAAAGGTGATGGGAGCCCAGTCGTTCATCTCCATGAATGACTGCCACAGAATGGGATCTTCACGATAGCAGTCCAGAGGAGAGTTCAGGGAGAGGCTGAATGACCTTTCCTTAAGGGAGCTCCAAAGGACCGTTCTGGACTTCAGGGTTGATGGACTATACGGTGACTTCTATGCTCCCTCTCAGCTGTCAACTTCTATGACTATTCCGTAGAGATATCTTTTCACTGATCATAACTTGCCTCTCTCACCAGTTATTGTGCTTTTGCTTCTTCCCTCTTTTTTTCCTATCAAGCATCTTCTGGGCACTGAAGATACAATGGTGAGCAAGAAGTCGAAGATAATATCATTTTACTCTCTTCCCTGTAGCATTAGCACAAAGAGTACATAGTAGGTTCTTCATAAATCTTGCTTTGATTTGAATATGAGTGAGGAAAAAGTGACAAGGCAGTTTTGCTCAGGGAAGTAAGTTCTGCTTCAGAGCAGAACTGCTTTGAGAGATGATTTCAGAAACTTCCTTATGAGGAGGTGGAGAGTAGGTGGCTGCTTACAAGTGTTTGATTTCTGAGTCATCAAAAAGGCTCCTTGGCCTCCAAAAATATCTCCTTCTTCCAGGCTGTCGTGCTTTTAATTCTACTATTGGAAGTTGGTCTTCCTCTGTTAAAATGCAAATACCCTATAGAGAGATGATATTCATTTACCTTCATTGGTCTTTTGCATCTTAATATGAGGGATTTTCTCAGTCTTCTCTGCATGGTAGGTTTTTGAGAAAAGCACATGGAGGGAAAAGGGGACCCAGGGAGGACCTCATCTTAACTAACTATACCTGCAATGACGCTATTTCTAAATTTGTCAAAGGTGAATTTTGTCAAAGTTAGCAGTTTGGATGAACTGACCCTGTGGATATAGTCCCTTGATATATAAAAAAAGTCATTATTATCCATTATCCATATGTTAGACAAAAATTATTATTTTTGTTGTAAGTTGTATGGCTACGAAACTGTTGTTTATTTGTTTTACTTTAAAGGGCAATAAGTCTCACCTTCCTCACCCTCACCTCAACAAAAATAATTTGTGTGGCAACCTGATCCTGTGGTCTTTCTTGGCGAGGCTCTGCTGCCTAGGTTTCTGTGCTCAGCCGTCGGGGAAGGGTAATGATAGCTGCTGGGAAATGATACCCCCGCAGTTTCAGTGGCTTATTTCAGAAGCTTTTTTTTTTTTTTAATTTACATCACAATACAATTCAAGTTGGTTGGTGGAGGGGAGAGGGTCTTTCAGGGACCCAGGCTTCTCCCATGAGGACGTCCACTGTCTTCACTACTGCCCTAAAGGTCACACTAACCTCATAGGGAAGGCATGTCAGGGGAAGAGGACACATGCAGAGAAAGTACATTTGCTTTTAGTTTCCTTGGCCTGGAAGTGATAGACATTTTGCCTTACATTCCATTAGTGGAAACTGGTCCCAGAGACCCAGCCAGATGCAGTGAGGCTGGGAAATGTGGTTTCGCCATGGGACTAGGAAGAAGCTGCAGCCCTGGTGAGACTCCGAAGGCATTTACACGTTTTCCTTCTGGCTGTGGCACAACCTGACCCTTGGTGGTGGTTGTTAAGGGTAGTGGGGACAAGAAAGAATAGCAGTGATTTGGCAGCTCTTCGGTGTTTAAAATAGTGAGAAATCATTTGCTGTGCTTGGACTTTTGCTATGTAAAGAGGACCAAAAGTCTTTATTCAAAGAAATGTCTCTATTTTGATTGCTTGTTCATTTGTTTTCTTCATGGGAGTAGGAAAGCTGATGGAAATCTCTCTATTATATACCTTGGAATCACGCAACATAGGAGTTTTAAGGTTAGGGATGGTGTAGCTTCTGTAATATGTTTCAGTTCCCTCTGGAGATGAGTCGATTAGCGTTTGGAGATTTGGTGAGCCTTGAGTCCATCTTCCTCAAAGTGTAGACATGGGAACTGAGAGGTAACCGAATTGTCCAAATGGGCATAGCAAGTTGGTCTGAGACCCTGTTTTCCAGATTTCTAGTCTGACATTCCACCGCCACAGTGCTATTCCCTAAAGAACTACTATTCGGAGGATATACCTGTCCTGCTGAGATCTAGAAGGGAGGAAGGAGGCTTGACCAGGTGAAACCAGAAGGTTCCTTCTAGCTCTGAGCTTCCCTGATGGATGTCTGATTGTATAACCCCTTGGGTGTAGCCTTCCAAGAATTTGTAACTTTTCTGAGAAAACAGAATCTCGGTTCTTCTTAGCTATTTCTTTAATTCATTTTTATCTTTTTTAAAACCTGTGTTTATTTTTTAAATATATTTTTCTAATTGTAAAAGGAATACTGTTAATGATAGTAGTTAAGTAAATATATAGAAGTGTAACAAAACTATATACAACTATAACAAAAAGTTGTCTGTGAGTCCATAACTTGACAGTGCAGTGATAACCACTGTTAATATTTTGCATCTTTCCGTGTATGTTTACTGACCATTTTTCAACACGTAAATATTTGTATACTTATGCACAATAGAATTAGAATGAAATATTATACAATATGAAATAAGTACTATGAAACTCTTAAAATATTTCATATTACTTAATATGAAATATTATAAAACCCTTAAAATTGTTTTAAAATAAGTTATGATATGAAGAAATGCCTCATATATTTGTATACTTATGCACAATATAATTAAGTTAAAATTCTAATTTTATTTGTTTTGTTTTTTTATTTGCTTTTCAATGGAAATCTCCCATACATCTTGGAATAAATTCTAATTATACAGTGAATTAGTATACAAATATGTATGAGCATTTCTTTATCCCGTGACTTATTTTACACCAATTTTTTAAGGGTTGCATAATATTGCATCTCATGGAAATGCCCGATGCTGAAGGAAGCTGCCCTGGCGGGGTGGAGGGATGGAGCAGTGTCTTTGGTTCTTGGTCCTGATGCTGTGCTCTCTTCCTCCAGGGCATCAGCAGCCTGTTCAGCTCTCTGAAGGTGGTCCGGCTTCTCCGTCTGGGGCGAGTGGCCCGCAAGCTGGACCACTACATCGAATATGGAGCGGCCGTGCTGGTTCTGCTGGTGTGTGTGTTCGGACTGGCTGCTCACTGGATGGCCTGCATTTGGTACAGCATCGGGGACTACGAGATCTTCGATGAGGACACCAAGACCATCCGCAACAACAGCTGGCTGTACCAGCTGGCCATGGACATTGGCACTCCTTACCAGTTTAACGGGTCTGGCTCAGGGAAGTGGGAAGGCGGTCCCAGCAAGAATTCCGTCTACATCTCCTCGTTATATTTCACCATGACCAGCCTCACCAGTGTGGGCTTTGGGAACATTGCCCCATCCACAGACATCGAGAAGATCTTTGCGGTGGCCATCATGATGATCGGCTGTAAGTATGACAGTTGCTGGGGCTGGAGGGAGGGGCCGCAGCCGGGCATACTGTTTGGCCATCCCTTCTCTTAGCTGGTAATAGGGTAATGGCAGAATCAAGGTATGATCACTTAAAATAAGGGAGAGGTGTTTTTGTTTGTTTGTTTGTTTGTTTGTTTTAAGACTAGCTTTATACATTTCCTGATAAAGAAGTACATTTTATAGCAAAACAATTTAGAAAATACTATAAAAGCACAAAGTAGAAAATAAAGACCATTCGTAATTCTGCCATAACTACTGTTACCTTCTGATCTCTCCCTTACGTATTATTTTCTATCCATATCTGAACAAATAGATGTAGATTTTTATAAAGTTCAAATGAGATCATGTCACACACAATTTGGTAAACTGCTTGTTCATAGAACAGTGAATTGTGAGAGTCTTTCCGTGTCCGTTTCACCATAGCCTTAGATCTGTGCAGTCTAAACCCGGAGCCAGAGAAGAGGTGCACAAAAAGAATGTGAAAGGTCCCAGTGATTATCTCTCGTTTTGATTCTATGGTAAAATGATAACGTTTTTGACATAGTGGGTTAAATAAAATATTCGGTTACAATTTATTTCGCATTTATTTTTGCTTTTTTAAATGTGGCTCCCAGGAATGGTGTAAATCTTATTTCTGTTGAACGGCGCTGATCTAGATCAACATTTTTGATATTTGCTTGATGATTGAGAAATATTCCAAATCCAACAGAACAAAACAAAAGAAAACATAGGGGCAAAAGGGCTTTTGTTCATTGCAGAAGTACTGGGTTATTGGACTAACTCGACTGGACTGAAAAACAGCCCTAGCCTTGAGCAAGGTGCTTGAATCTCAGTCACTCACCCATTGACCATTGTGTAGCTGTTGCTGTTGCCAGTTCTGGTAATGGCCTCGGGCTGGCACCAGTGGGCTCCCTTCACTAAAGGGGGTCTTAATGGAAGAGCAGACCTAACTGGGCTGGGGAAAGCTCAGGACTGGACTCATGGCAAACCCTCCAAGTGTTCCCTTGGCATTTGATTGACAAATCATGACATGGGAGGGGACAGTCCTCCCGTGAAGCATCAGTTTGGACAGTTGTCTAGTCACACAGGGTGAAGCTGGGCTCTGGTTCCAGCAGGCAGCAGCAACCCTTTTGTTCGATGCGGTTCTCAGGGTGACACACTGATTATTGTACCAACCAGAGAATTCTAAGACCAGGGAGAGCTGAGGCTTCTGTTCGTTTTGCTTTGTCCAGCCCACCAGAGATCCACGGTTTTCCTCTGAGAGTGGATTTTGTTACCTCAAATTGTCACATTTGCCGCCGGCCTCTTCTGTTTTTTCTTTTTTTTGCAACCACCCCATGTCTGGTGCAATCCTTTCACAAAAGTCCTCTCTGCAAGGCACAGAGTATTTCTCTGAATGTGTCTGAGGGGTAATTGATTTGTGGGAAGTGTGCCCGTGGAGCTTTTGGGTTTGCTCCTTACTTTAAAATGGGTTTTAATCGAGATGATTTTCTGACCATGGGAGATAACGTTAAGTATCTGGGGGTGGCTAATTGCTTTTTGCTTAATTAGAACTTGAGGTGCTTTGTAATGTGGCATAAAAGGATTTAAGACCTTTGCTCTTCTAGAACTGTTCCAGCCTTAACAGCACCGGATTTCTAGGCAGTGCTTTCAGCATTTTTGCGAGGCTTCGGGCACCTAGTAAACAACCAGATATGCCGTGCTCAGGGCATGATTTCTGTCTCTCAGAGGGGACGATGAGACACCTTGTCAGTCTAAATACCGCATCATATCCATTACAGGAACTTTGCTAAGAATGGTCAGTTAGAATATGGGCCCCATTCTGTGGGATTCCCAAGGGCTTTCAAATATGAGAAGACGACCTTGCAAATTTTTACCTGGCAGAAAATAATAATAATAATTTAAAAAAAAAAACAGTTCTGGTGGCCTATAATAAGGGCAAGCAGTTCGTTTTCCCAAAACCATTCTTCTATGGAGAGTGTATGTCCTAGGCATAGCTTCTGAGGAACATCTCAAGCGATTATCACTTCTTCCTCTCCCCACCTTCTCAGAGCTGGGCGATGTTTTTGTTTCTTTAAATAAAGTGTAGCACACAGGCGGTCACTTCTGCATTGTGCCACGTCTGATGTGTAGGTAGGCAAGCCTCCTTAGCAGTAACACGTTTTCCCGAACACTTGTTTGTCAGGCCCTGTGCTCAGTGCCCTACACGCAGTTGCCATAGCTCACAAGAATTCTGTACGTGAGAGATTATCATCTCCATCTTGGAAGGAATGGAAGCTCTGAGCAGCTACCTCACTTCCCCAGGAACGTGGGGCTGGTAAGCAGGGGAGAAAGGAGTGGGATCCAGGCCCCTCTGAATGAGAGGCCTGGCTCGTCCCACGAAGCCACCCGTGTTGCTGTGTTCTGGAACAGTCCACCAGCCTCTCCGCGCCGACACACCAACACTGAAACTTTAACAAGCCGGCACTTCGGCGCTGGAAACTTTTCGTATGCCTACTTGTTGTCGTTGTTTTAAGAATAAGATTATATTACAGACTCCGGGGACCAGGTGCTTCAGAAACTAGCCATTTTTCAGCAACCTGTCACCGTTACAGCTGTTCCACGTTCCATGTGACGCGCTGACAAATGCTTGTACTAACTGCATAGTTATTGTGCTTTGTGTAATGTGATGGCAATTAGCTTTGTAAACTCACCTTCAGAACAACCTTTGTTCAGGACAAGTGCCGATGTCTTATTAGATTAGGGGGGTTTTCTTTTATCTTGCTTTGCATACGTGTGTGTGTGTGTGTGTACACACTTACATTTTTACTGCACGCCTCACAGGACTGGACTGACCCCAGAACTGGGATCACTGGTGACAGGGAGCATCGACAAGAGCCTGTATTGATGCCAGGGGGTCAGTGGATCTCCCTACTTGGTTACCCCGGCAGGCAGACGCAGCATTCTTTAAGGGATGTAGGGAGACAGAAAGCCACTGTGCTTTTGAGGTACTGGTTACATTGTGATTTTTCTTCCTCTTCGCATTGAATTTTACATGTGTCAATAATAGTTTTTTGGTTTTTTGTTTTGTTTTTTTTTGGTTATTCTGTTGTACTGTATTAGCTGTAGCATGGATTATCCAGAAACCTCCTATTGCTTCTCCTCTCTGTTCTCTGGCACCAAATATCTCATTATAACTTGGCTAATTCCTCAGAGGTTGCAGGAAACTAAGTATTTTTAATCCTGCCCACTTTTCTCAGTTCTGATAAAAATTGCAACAGGAAGAAGTGAAAACTGTTGGCTAAAATGGGTATTGCGATTAGTTGTGGGTGTAGGTGACCTGCAGTGTCTCCAGCTGCCTGGTTTTATGTCTAACTTCCATGCTGGGGTCTTGTTCGGGCCAGGAGCAAGCCAGCCCCTGCCCCGATCTCCCTGCCCTCTGCATGGGCGTTTCCTGTGGCCTTCTGCAAGGGCTCACCCTGAGGCGTGGTGAGTGGACTCCTCACATCTTTTTGTACAATCTCCTTTGGGATGCTGAAAGAAGCTCCTGGCTACTGTGGCCCTCTCTGTGACACCTGAGAAGGAGTGTCCCCGTTTCAACAAGCACATACTGAATGCCTTTTCTTTAGAGCCCAACTATATGCTGAGGATTTGCAAACTACCCCTGTAGGTGGCCCAGGTCTGATGGTCATAGGAGTTGTGGGAAAGACAGAGACAGGCCCTGTCAGCCACCAGCCGGTGACTAAGGGCTGCAGATGGAGCCCTCACTGTGGCCTGAACCTTCCTCAGACCGCTGAGGGACCCCTGAAGGAAGGAGGCACTGCCAGGAGTCAGAGTTCCTTTTTGGGGGAGGTCTCAGTCTCAGGTCGAGGATACTACCCTGTCTCGGGGAGCTCTCCGCGGAGAACTCGACGGTGGAGACAGTTCTCATTTTTTTAAATGGGCTTTGCACTTTTCTGATTCTCGCCCCATCATGTCATTGCTGTCATCCTGTCATTATAATTAATCCACATTCATTTCCTTCCTCTCTGACAGTGGCAGGAGATCTAGACATTGTGCTCCCGCTCTAGACACTGTCCTCCCCCTTCCCCCACCCACCAGACATTCACTCTGCCACCTCAGCATTGCAGGACAACACCTGGTCTCTTTGAATTCATTTCTTTCTTCCCAGTGCTTCCCCACCTCAGCAGTTTCAAACCAGAGCAGAATGTCAGTGCCGAAGGGACCCAGGGGAGCATCTGTGTGGTCCAGAACACCCCTCCCTGGTTCTGCTGGGCCGCACCATCTTCATCAATGCTTCAGTCAACTCCGTTTCCCCGCCCGCCATGATTGGTGCTCAGAGAGCAAGTGGCTCTCTCCCCTTCTCTCCTGGGGGGAAGGGACAGTGGTGCTCTGCTCCCCTGGGCCTTTCACCCCACTTTCTGACCCACTTGCAATATGCTCTGTGGCCTCCTTTCCGCTTAGATTATTTGCTAGCAAACATGGACTTTTCCCTGCCTCCTTCGTGATCTTAGTTAAACATTTCTTAAATCTTTCCATTTCACCTTTGCTGAGTATGCCGTTTCGCATTCTATGTCAATATGCTGGTTTTACAAAAATGATATGGGGGCGCACCTCCTACGAGGCTGTAAAGATACTCCTAGGAGATGTTAGACACATAGTAGATGCTTGATAAACTTAGGTTCGTTGAATCTGAACAATGGAGAAGGCTCTGGAGTTTTGAAAATGGCCTTCAGGGCTATTGGCAAAGCTTTCTTAATTAGGATATGGGTTCTCCTGCTGGACAGAGACACAGAGTGATACTAGCATCAACAAAGCATATGTTTCCTAAAAGTTTGGGGTTGGTCTGGCTGCTCTGTAGTCGTCAGAGACCCAGGCTGCTCTGCTACCTCCAGCATGTGACTTCCACATCAGGATCCCATATGGCCGTTTCATCTTCAGCCATCTGTTTGTTTGTTTGTTTTCCAGAAAGTAGAAAGTGGGGGAAGGGGAAGGATGGCTGAATTTTCATTTTGGGAACAAGTCTAGGAAATTGTCCATGTTACCTTTGTTCATCGGTGGGAACTTGGTAACCTGGCCTTGCCTCATTGCAAAGGAGGCTGGGAAATGTAGTTTTTATTCTGGGGGTTATGTGTGCGTTAATACAGACAAGGAGAACAGGTAGTGGAAGACAACCAGCTATGTCTGACTCCCTCGGCTTTCCTCCCTCTCCTTATCTCCCTTCAAGTGATGCCAGCAAACACTAGCTCTCCATGACAGGCAGATCCTGTTGGAGCTTCATCCCTGAACTGCTAGCTGAGAGACTTTGGTTCAGGTCGTAGATCTGCTTGGTGCTTTGGGTTGCTTCTTTTAATTTCTGTGTCCTAGGGTAAGAGGCTTCCTGACAATCTCGCTTTCATGGAAGTGAGAACTAAGTGAGATAGTGATGTATGATAGCTCTTTGAAAGAGCTAAAATTTTTACATTCAGATGTTGTGATTTTGTCGCTAATAACAGCAATTTCTTCTTGCTCTTCCTAGTTCCTGTTCTTAGAAAAAGGAAAAAAAATCATTGCTATTCCCTTCTCAGGAGCATAAGAATGCTGTTTAATTTCATTGTGGGTTTATGTTTATTTTGGGAAATGGGGCAGTGTCCAGAATGCTATGGGAGACATGACTATTCATTTCTCATTTATTCTTAGAGGCTTTTTTTCTAGCCAGCAAATCAGCTTATTTTTATCTAGAACCTTAATTTTTAAAAAAGTCCTGTCCGCCACTATGCATCGCAGGTGGATTATCCCCATCTCTGACACAACCTCAGGCCACTTTCTGTCCTCCACATCCCTTTCTTCCCTGCCCCAGAACTCTCTGGTTCTACCTCCTGGTTCTGAACTCTTAGCTGTCTCCATGCTCTTAAGGCTGACGGACCCTGCTTTGGGTTTCTTCACGTGCCCTTAGAGCTTGACACAACTCTGCGGATGTACTCTGCTCCTTAAGTTGCTCTTACAACTTCGCAGTTATCTTTCTTGCTGTGGATGTATTTCTCCTAGCTCCCATGGACCTCGAGGCTTCTGGGGGGCAGGACCAGTGGGTGTCCCTGCCCTTCCTCTCCTCTGAGTCTGGGCACACGTGTGTGGGAATGTGGAAAGAGCCTGAGCTTCGGAGCCGGGCAGTTCTGGCTTCCGGACCCCCCTCAGCTCTTGATGAATACTCTGACCTTTGGCAGTTTCCTCAACTGAAAATGGAGAAACCAGGCCACCCTGACCAAGTTTTGGGGAAGAAAAATAAAACGATGTTACATATCTAGCACAGCTCTTCACACATGGGGTGTTCAAGCAACGGTAGTTCTCTCCCCAGTCCTCTTAGAGCGTATTTCTAGGACTCATCAAACAATGTTTCTCGGTCATTAGTCCTTGGGGTGAGCTCGACTTTATGAGAATTCGAACTTGCGTAAAACATCAGTTACATCGCAGTATTTAATGTCCAGGTCATTAAATAATATACATATATCTGGATGTGAGGCTTCCTAGATACAAAGCTTCTTTAAAAGAAAAATTGTCCGACTGCAGAGCAAGTTAGGGGATGCTCTCATTGGGGGAGAAAGTCATCTCGTGTGGTCAGGGAGGCCTCCGGGGCATCACTGTCCAGGCCTGACTGGCAGCGTGTCGCTGGGCAGGGAACAGCACTGAGAGGCAGGGGGGGCTCCCCATGGAGAAGGAGAGAAGGGACTAGACACACACATGCACTGGGCACCCAAGATGCGCCACGTGTCATACTGGGAACCCCTCCTCCCACAACAACCCCGTCAACAAGCTCTATTAGCCCTGTTTTGCAGATAAGAAAACTGAGGTTCAGAGACATTAAGCAACTTACCCGAGGTCACAGGGTAAGAGGTGGCCAAACTGGGTTTCGAACCCAGTTTATGTGACATGGAAGTTACACTTCCCTTTATTTCTTCCCTTGCTGGTTATTTTGGGATGTGGGAGGGGAAAATAGAGTCTTCTTTTTGCTTTGGGAGTGAGAAATTGTGGAGTAGAGTAAGTCAGTCCTTACTTAATGTTGTCAATAGATTCTACAACTTTAAGCAAAATAACATGTACCCTATGAAACCCATTTTACCATAGGCTAATTGATATTAACAAGAGTTAAGTTGCTGTGGCATCTCATCAACACTATAGTGGCATGACCTGCTATAATTTTCTGAAGGTCACACAGCTATTGAGAAGCAGGGCTTGTCATTGGCCCCAGCTCAGTGCTTTCCTGCTCGTCCAGGTCAGCATGAGGGCCGTTGGCACTAATAGCCACAGGTCACAGGTGATGCCAGTAGATTGTGGTAGCTGGTTCCTTCCTGGGATGTCCCCATACCCTGATGAGAAGAGGTGAAGGTGGCTGGAGAGCAGTTAAGGCCTCTATTCCATCTTCATCAAAGGAACTTAAGAAAAAGGTTTCATATCTCTTGATCTGCTTTTTATCAAGCCTTTGTTGATAGGCTGACAACTACAGATAGCTAGAGAGAAAGCACACAGAGGAGAAAATTATTTTTTCCTTCTTTAAAATTGGTGAGAGGCTGAATGCCCACCAGGGAAATATTTTCTAAAAATACATGAATAAGTATGGCCCCTGAGAAAACAAATGTCAGATTTACCTGCATCCCCAGAAGCTCAATCAATCAACAGTTTACCTGAGCACCTCTTTGTTCATTCTATAAACATTGAATGTCTGTTTATAGAATATGCCATATTCTATAAACACAAGGTCTGTCCTCATGTTGCTTGTGGTCTGCTGGGGGAGCCAGATGAGTAAATGAGAAATTGCAGTGAAATGAGATGCGTCTCTACTGAGGAGAGCACAGGTTGTCATGGGAACACGTGCAGGGGTGCATTACCCAGTCAGGGGTCAAGGAGGGGGTCAGGGAGGATACACCCCATGCACTGGGAAGGGCCCTGGCCAAGGCACTGAGGCTTTCCCAAGGTATATCTTGTTGCATCTGTTTGCAGATGTCCCCCAGCTGGACTGCCTTAGGTCAGGGGCTGTAAGGGTTATTACTTGGTCCACATGGGCTCTATGGAATGAGTGGAGGAAGGGGGAGAAAGTAAGCCATTATCTCTTCCTTGATTTTCTTACGATCTACTTTGGGAAAAACAGATACAAATGGGAAAAAGCACATAAAACTGGAAAGCAGAGAAAGTTCATGCAGTAAGCAGCAGAACCAGTTTGTGCTTTCATACTTCTGGGTAGACAGTGGTCATTTCTGTAAAGTGGAGATGAGAATGGTATTAACGAGATTTTACTTAGCCAGTGAATAATGGGTAGGATTTGCATGGCTTAGAAAGATGGATAAGTAAGACTAGTACTAATAATGACAAGACTGTAAGCATATATTGTATGTAGGACACTTAATACACCTTATTTATTAACTCTCCTAACAGGCCTGTGTCACAGGTGTTATTATCCTCTTATTACAAGTGAAGAAACTGAAACTCAGAGAGGTCAATTATTTTCCCCCTGGGTCAACCTTCCCATGACTGGTGGGGTCAGAATTCAAACCCGATCTCTGACCTCACACTCGTTTCTTGGCCAGTCTGCAAGGCTCCACTGTGAGGATGGCTCTGGAGCAGAAGCTGGCAGGGAAAGTAGCCACCACCCCTTCCTGCCAAACAGGACAGTGGGAAGGAAGGGAGGGAGGGAGGGAGGAAGGAAGGAAGGAAGGAAGGAAGGAAGGAAGGAAGGAAGGAAGGAAGGAAGGAAGGCTGATCTGAGAGGGCCTGAGTGCCCACACTGTGCCTCCTGGCTTGTCAGCATCTCAGACTCCTTCCTGCAGTCGGCTTAGCGCTTGTGACACCCTCCACCAATCTGTCACATGCCAAGAGACAGGGATTGCAACAAGTTGCAGTAAAACTAATTTGCTGAATTTTTTTGAACATCCAAATCTCAGTCTTTCAGTCTGTCACTTAGAAAAATCACTGGAGGACACCAGCAGAGATTTCTGGTTTATATTGCTCAGTTTGTTAAACTAAGGAAGCTACAGCCACACTACTTACTGGTCAGCTTGTTTCCATCAAAGAGTTTCTTCTTCTGTTGGACAGCTCCCTTTTGGATCAATGCTATCCAGAGAGGAGACTAGATTAATGAGGATGATTTCTGAAAACGATCTCCATCACCAGTGAAACCAGTCAGGCTCCATGCACAACTGACATTAGGTCAGGAGCATAATTTTAATTTCTAAAATCATTATAACATAGATAGGCCATAGGATCAAAAGAGAGAAGCATGGGTATAAATTCTGGCTCTGGTGCTTAATAGTCCAGTGAATAAGCTACTTAATTCCTGAGACTGTTTCTCCATCTATAAAATGGGGATGATGCAAATTCGATGTCATAAATGATGGTGACAGTTCTTCCCTTTCAGAACCTTTGCTTTTGCCTGGTGCCCAGCCCAGAGCCACAGATGGCCTGTTAGTTAGTTGGTGGTGATGCTATTCTTCCAACACCCTTGGTTTGTTCGACAGTTCAGCAAGGGACTTTGGTAGGCTGGAGGTTTAGAGGCAGAAGGAGGTGTCACATGCAAAGGTGGTGACGGGATGGGGACAGCACAATGCTTTGCTTACAGAAGGGCTTGATAAAGGTTTGTTTGTGGAGCTAAATATCAAGATGAAAGTCTGGTGAGGATGCTGTGAAATGAGGTGCTCTCAGGGCTGGCTCCATAAATCCTCACCTGATGGTGACTTTGCAGTCTCAAAAATGGTTTCCATTTTCACTTTTCTTCATTGTGGTCCTCTGTACGTGTGTGAGAATAATTTTAGCTTTCATCAGCTAGCAGTCTGGCTCTGAATCATAGCTATGTGGTGATAAAAACCCATTGTCACCACAAGAAATCTTGGCAAGGAGAGAAGTCTTGGTAGAAAGAGCAAAATGAAAGAGCAGGAGGCTTGGAAAGAAATTCAAATATGTAAAAAAGCACCAGCGAATTCTGCAGAGCTGCAGGTGCTTGTAGGGCTAACTCTGCTCAGGAGGGTGACCTTTGCTCCTCGCTGGGCAGGGCTGCAGTGGACACAGCAAAGCTGGAGCAGGGGAGGCAGTCCATCCTCTGGTCATAACCGCATGACTGAGGCCGGGCCCTCAGAGCTCCCCAGGTTAGGTATGAGGGAAGCAGAACGCACCCACTAGAGAAACAACAGCATTGAACTCTAAAGGGTCCCTACAAAACCAGGCCCAAAGGTGCAGCTCCACAGAGAACAAACAGCAGGCTGACTGCAGCTCTGCGGAGATGACACAGAGCGAGGAGGCTCCCAGGCCGTGAGGCTACAGGTCAGGGGGGAACCAAGTGGGGAGGCAGGGCGGAGCCAGATGCCACAGGTTCTCCCCTGACTGCCTTTTCGATTCCATCTCCCCCAGGACACTCAGGTGTTTAATTACACGGAACCGCGCTCACAGGCCAGCACTGGAGGCCTTGGCTGGTGTCCAGCAGCTTAACATGTGGAACGGAGGCAGGATTTCTGAGCAGAGGCCTTTCTGGACACAGTGGAATGTGTGCATTGAGCCTTCCATCTTTGCTTCTGTCTCTCCCCGCCCTCTCACAAATATTTAAACCCCTACTATGAGTCAATCACTTAGAAATGATGTGAAGACAGATGAATAATCAGCCTTTCTTTTTCTGTGATGATTTCACCAGATCTCCAATTATCTCAGGTGTGCTCAGAATTTTTGAACGAGAAGCACTTCATATGTGGTCAAGGTCACCAACTCACTAGATCTTTGAATCCCTTTCCTGAAGCTTGAACGCCTCCAGGAATGGGTTCATTCCACTTCCAGATAAGCTCAAAGGTGAGCATTTCTCTCTTATATAAAGCTAAAATCCTCTCCCTGCAGATTCTACCCCTTGTTCTTGATTCTTTACTCCTGGGACTTGGTGAGACAAATCTAGTTGTCTTTTACACACCAGTTGTAATCAAAGACTTGAAAACCACTATGTCTGCCTTGAGGCTTCTTCTCATCTCCAAGCGGGTACGTCCAGCTTCTTCCATGTGGCTCTGAGAACTTTCTCTAATCTGGATAACGATGATCTCTTTTCTCTCCCCATTTGTTTAAGTCTTACTTATAAGAGGCCCAGGATTAAACTCAGTTATCTGCCTGTGATTTGGCCAGAGCAGAAATGAGCAGTACCATTACTTGCTTCATTTTAAAATCACATTCATAGATTGAAAGAGCATCAGAACTAGACAGGGTCTTGGAGACCATCAGTCCTGGCAGCATCATCATGTGATGAAGAGATGAGGCCCAGGAAGAGGAGTTGACTCAACTTGGCAGAGCAAGAAAAGGACCCAAATCTCCCCAAACCCCGATCCTCCCAGCTGTTAGCACTTTTCACCGCTCCTCCCTACGTCTGTCTAGAGTTCTCTTCATTCAAGTTTGCATTTTTGGCTGCTACATCATACTGTTGGTTAAAATTCAACTGGGGCCCAGCTAGAAGTCATATGTTATTTCACAGATTCTGTGAACGACGTTTTTAACATCGTCTGCTTTTTTAGTTGGCTTTTTGATCTAAATCCATGATTTGACATTTATCCAAATGTGTCTTCTTATTTCCTCTAGCTGCTCCAATCTGGGAAGATAATCATGGAACAAAGCTACGGGAGAACGAATAAAATGATTTCTTTTTCCATCGCTTCCCCCGCGAGATGCGTAGAACCTAGCTCATGGCTCAAAGGGTTCTAGTGACGTCTCGTGTTGACTCGGGAGTTACCTCACTGCCCTCTTTTTTTCCTTCCCTGGACACTCCTGTCACACACACGTGGTCTCCCAGTTGTCCCCTCGACCCTGCTGGGCTGTAGAACTTTTTCTCTACCAAAGTCCTGACGTTACTCCTTCCCAAAGAAGCCCTGCACTTTGCCCCAGGGTTGGGGGAAATGCTTGCCTCCCTCCAGAGCTGAAGTCTGGCACCAGGACAGAGTAAGAGCTCGTCATGCTGTCAGTGACAGAAAACTTTATTTGACTTCTTAAAAAAATAAAATTCCAGTCTCTTTTCTCAGACAGTGACTTGGACTCTCTTGCGTGCGGGCTAGAAGGTCCCCTGGGTGCTACACTCTCCCTTTCTTACTCCACTCACAGACTCTCGCCCTAGACCAGTGTTCCCAGACGGGTCTTGCTCTGGGCAAGCATCTGTTCATGGAGAAACTGCATTTCTATCATTCTTCGCTTTTGCGCTTAGCTTTTTGGACCCAATGCCGTGACTACCCGTAGGGCGAGCCCTTTCCCTCTGGAAACAACTTCTTGGCACTTAAGGAGGCTCCTTATTCCTGGCTACTTGGAGGCATGAGCCCTGGGAAGGGGCCTGTAGTCCCCTGCACCAGTCTCCCCCGGGGTCTTGCGTGTAAATAAGTCTCAACCCTCTTGCCCCCAGGGAGCTTTGACCAAATTATAATTTTATTTTTGATTATTTGATTGTCAGATACATGATTTGCAAATGTTTTCTCCCATTCTGCAGGTTGCCTTTTCACTTTCTTGCTGGTGTCCTCTGCACAAAGTTTTTAATTTGGAGGAAGTCCAGCATATGCTTTTTTTTTTTCTTTGTGGCTTCGCTTTGGCCATATTTAAGGATCGTGATCTTTAATCTTCCTTCCTGGTTATTACCTCCCTAGCCTCAGGCATCCATGGATTTGATCATGTCATCAGCTTGGGGGTGTTCTGGCCCATTTAATCATTCTTTCATGTTGCACAGCGTAAGAGCATGCACCCTCCAGAACCACTCCTCGACCTCTGCTTCTTCAGATACGTGCAGGCGACCTTCCTAAATTCATCCACGGGAGAATTGGAGCAAATGTGAGAGAAAGCACTGAATTAACAGCAGGACACGGAGCTCATCAAGCCACCAGCTCTATTGTGGATCGGGCAGTTGGAGACGTTGTTTTATGAATTCCACCCACTGGATGTCTCTTCTTTCCATGTAGTGAAGGGAGGCATGGGAAGTAGTTGTGAAAAATCTCTTAACTTTTCTGGGTTACTACCAAAAGCTGGAGCCAAGACTGTCACTGTGTGGAATGACATATCAGCGCTGCTCTCTCGTGGGTGCTCCTAAGTGTTACCCGAGTCTGGGAGGGTAACTCTGCTGAACAGTGATATCTGAGCCCGCAGCATCTTGTCATTCTGTCCCCTGGCACTGTGTCCACAACAGTGCTCTGGCGGCCAAAAATGGCTGCTGCATGCCCCGTATGAAATCACAGACCTGCTCTTCACAGTCAGCTCAGCCCTGGAGACCTGACTGTTTCTAATCTCCAGGGTTAGAAGCCAAGCACAAGGCTTGGGGCAGAAAGAAGACTCGCATGAGGTCACATGCTGACCTTTCCACAAGCAGCTCAGCTGAAAATTGTACCCATGACTCTATCTCTGGGAATTCAGACCTGACTGCATTTGCCCCCCACATCACTCTTCATCCAGCTGCTCCCCTGAGACCTTGAAACCAGCTGAGGGTGGGAGGGGGTGACGGGGGAGAGAGAGAGAGAAAGAGAATATGAGTGTACAGACGAGGCCTGATTTGAGACAGGCAAAAGGTTACACAATGGAGCAAGTGGATTTGATTTAAGGAGAAAGAAAATATTAATTCTAGTTCTCTACTTTGGTATAGTGCTTTGAGCAAATAAGGTATGTTGTACACATATATCACTAGACCTTATAGTAACACCGTTAGGGAGTGAGGCTTGGAGTGGCTGACTGATTTTCCTGACAGCTACTGAGTGGAAGAACCCGAGGTTACACCTAAGCCTCAGGTGTTCCCTCAACACCCACTGAGAACAAGGGACAGTGGGCCAGCTTCTCTTCATCCTTTTTACACTGAGATGAAAGTCTTGAGTCTCTCTTGCCTACCACTGTTCATGTGAACAGGTTATCATTAGCAGCAGTCTCTGTTCACTAGACTCAGGGTCACAGGTCTGGAGCCAAAGGCAAGTAGCTGACTGCAGGGGAGAAGCAGGGCTCTGCTTCGGGGAGGTGTCTTCGCTGGCACTTGGATCGTGGTCAGTGTAAGGCTGTTGTTAATCTAATGGTGCCCTGTAAATAGAAGCTCAGCAGTACCAGCACGTCTTGCTTTTCTGTGGCTGGATCAGCCAGGAAAATGACAGTGTGCATGATGATGTTAAGAGCTAAGGTCTCCTGAACAGAGGACCAAGTGTTCTTAACTCAGATGGACTCCTTTAATCCTCACAACCCCATGAGATGGGGCTATCACCATCATTCCCATTTTACAGATAAGAACACAGGGGTAGAAAGGTGAGAGGTCATTCGCCTCAAATCAGCTCAGGAGTGGAAGAGGTGCAGAGATTCCATCCGCACAGACCCAGTGACTCAGTGTGTACTGAAGACCCACCCTGTGCCAGACCCCTGGGGGGCCGCCAGCTTTCAGGGAACGGCTCTTTGTCTCCTTCTCTGCTTTTTCTTTGCCTCTGCTCCCTCCTAAGGGTCTAAAGTTGTGGGGAGTTATGAGGGAGGTCAAGGTGGGGTAGACCCTCTAATGAAAATAGGTGCTAGAGATGTCCCCCTATATTCCTTGTCTTCCCTTAGCTACTCACTCTTTGTGTGGTTATGGGAAGTTCCCAAGGCCAAGGGTGACCTTCTGAGCCTTAATTTCCTCATCTTTAAAGGAGAAATGATGATGTCTGCCTGGCAGGGTGGACATACTGTCTGCAAACTCTCTGACACAGGGCTAGGCACATAGTAAGAACCAGATAAGTAAGTGCTGGAGTTATTAATCACTATTATCATTCCTCTTCCTCCTTCTTTCTGTACCCACCCTCGAGAGAGACGTGAGTGTTTCCCGGTGAACACTTGCTGGAAGTCATTCGGCCCCAGTTTCTCTTTCAAAAGCCTTCTCTTGTTAGGACATGACAGGCATTATTCACTTATTCATACCACTAGCCTTTGGGAGAAATTAAGTAACAGTGCCCCAGAGAGTTTCTCTACATCTTCCACTGAGCTTGTCCATCCTCCCTCCCCAGCTGCGAGTCCTCCAGAGGCAGAGGCTCTGCATGGTGGGGCTGGGGACAGGGGAGGCCTGGGGAGAGGCCCATGGGATCGGCAGGGACAGAAGCCCGAGAAAGATGCTCTCCATCTGCACCGTGTGAGGCTTCTGTGAGGCACCACTTTGCGGGCTCGCTCAGCTGCTGCTGTCCTCCTTTGATCAGGCTTCTTACAAAGCAGTTATCTCATTATTTAAGTATTTGCCAGTCAGATGTTCTCACATTCATAACTTAATGACTTCAAATATGCATGTGAGTGAGGAAAGTACTCGGCATTGCTTAGCTGGTGCCCGATGAGGTTCCATGGTTTCTTAGAGGCCATGAGCGGGGCTCATGGGTGGATGGCTCCTGGTCAGGTACATGAAGAGATCACAGGACAAGAGAACTGCAAACGTGTCACAGCCCTTTTCATGCTGACCGCAGCTCACTGTCCTCAAGGTTGGGTGTGCTTGCCACTGCTGTGCCCCCTCTTAGGGGTGGGGAGGAGGAAAGGACAGAATTTGGAGTGGGTCCAGTTCTGTGTCTGTCCCCAACGAGCAGTTTTGCTTTTTTACACCTCCTTGTTTCACCAGCTGGAGAGAGGAAGTGTAACTAATACCATCTTTCTCTTCCTAAGAGGCAGGTACAGAGGGTGAATCTGTAACTTGGGGCCGGAACTTTCCAGAGAGGACTTCAGTGGGGAAAGCCTTGAGGGTTGATTGATCTCAAGCGTGTTATTCCAACAGGAAGGAAAACAGGAGCTTAATCTCTGAGTTAGGGTATCCTATTTTTTTTTCTAAATATGGTATCCTGTTTTTTTTTTTTCCTAAACTTGTATTGAATGCCTCCTGTGAGCAAAGCACATCATACGTACTTCCAGGTAGTGAACAGACCTCCCTTTACTCTGAGCCTACATGTCAATATCCCCTTGTTGCTATTTGCTGACGTGATGAACTGCTCTGCTCACCACCCGAGCACAGAGTGGTTAGCGGCGGACCTGCTGAGCTCTCCAAGTAAAGCCACGTCTGGTTCCCTCATTGTCCTTCAGAGGCCTCATTCTCTGGGGCCATTGGCCCTTCCCGAATCCTCCCAGGGAGACTGCAGACTTACTGCCTGTGATTGATGAGCATATTTTATTCATTTATGTAACAAAAGATGGAGCAGCTAGGTGCTGAGAATAAAAACAGTAAAGTTGCAAGGCGGTGACAGGAGCAAGGGGACAGACAAGTCCACAGACAATTTTCATGCAGTGTGAGAAGTCCTATGATTGTGGGCAAGTGTTAGGGATCAAAAAACAGTGGGTGTTGACTGTGATCTGAAGGCGATCTAGAGTTAGCCAGGTGAGAACATGAGAGGTGGAAGGCGTGAAGCGGGCCAGAGAGCACAGTGCCTTTGGAGACAGTAGAATGTCTCATGTAGCTGAAGTGTAGCAGGTGAGAGCAACTGGCAAGCACCAAGGCTCCCACAGAAAGTGGGGGCTCGTTTTGAAGGGTCCCAGGTGCACTTTCACTTGAGGGCAGGAGGGGCAATCTAAGGATTTTCCACAGGGAATTTTAACATTAGAGAACGGATTGGAGACGAGCAAGACCAAAGGCAGAAGCGACAGCCAGGACATTTTGTATCATTTTAGTGGAGAGATGCTGACAGTCTGAGCTACAGAATTGCTGCTGAGGATGGAGAGAGATGGAGGGGTTCCAGAAACATTAAGAAAGTAGATAGACAGCTCTTGGCAATGTCCCTTCCTGGGGTTGGGGACAGAGTGTGCCACTGCATTGCTGCTTCACGGTGGGCATCCTTCCCAGCCAGGCAGGTAGAGGAGACATTTCAACAATGTCCAGAAGCACCATTTTCAGCCATATGGAGGGTCTGTGGGCGGCTGGGCAGTGACAGGGGAGAACAGACGGGCTGGCCGGCAGTGATGAATGAGCACATCTCCTGAAGCCAAGACCCGCCTCTCAGTCTTCCTCTCACTGTCATGTGTGAGGACCTGGGGTCATCTGGTGGCAGAGAGACACCATGGTCCACAGAGCAGCATCTTTATTTATTATTCCCCTTTTCCTGCAGTGCCCTTTGCTGTAGTTCTTCTGGACCAAAAACTGAAAAACTACTGTGTCTTTAAAGAACAATTGTTCAGGTGCTAAGAATCACGCCCTGGCCAAGCACCACGTGTAGGTCTTGTCTGATCTGCAGAGCTGGGGCCACCCACTCTCAGTGAAGGGGCTGTGGGTGGGTCGGGAGCCCTCTCCCCTCTCCTCCCTCCTCTCGCTGGTTTGTTTGCTCCTGGGTGATGTTTTCTCAGGGTTTGTTCATCGTGGTCTTCCTGGGGCTCCCCTGCCCCCCTGCCTCTGGGCCACCCATGTGTGCACCTTGGAAGGCACCCAGCATCTTTGGAGTGGCGGGGGAAGGGAGTGGGGAGGGTGGGCAGCCCTCAGTGCTGGCTGAAAGATGGTGGTGTTTGGAAAAGGGAAACTTCCCACACTGTCCTCCAAATCCTGAGATTTGGAGGTCTGGGTGCTTAGATATTTGTTCTGAAATCACTACCCATTTATTTTTCTTATTTGAGGCCATACGGACTTTGCTGCCAGGCCACAGGCCCCATGATCCAGACTAAGCTCTCATCTGCATCCCTTACCCACCTATCCCTCCACCCCCTCCTCTCCTCCTACCTGTGGGAATGGCCACACTCCTGACCTGCTCCCGTCCCCAAGCATTGCATTCCTTCCCTCCCGCTCTTTACCTTTCTCTTCCCATGGCTGTCTCTCATTCTCTTCTTGAACGAGCCTGGGACTTTGATTTTGAGCTGCAGAAGTGTTTCCCAGCAACTTTGCTGGGTTTTGAAGGAGTGACTCTCTCTCTTCAGCCAGGTCTTGAGCCCACTGCAAGCTCAGACACCACTGCAGCAGCTCAAAGCCGCCCACCTGGGAAGCCACCCCTGGGAGCACTCGGATCCTTGGCTCTGAAACCAGCCTGTCGGTAGGGCCCTTACCCTTTGTTAGTTGAGGAAGAAACTGCTTCAAAGGAGGGAGCCCCCCACTTCTTGATCTCCTTTATACAACGCAGCGGCTCCTGTTCACATGGATAAATGTACAGTGGATGCATTTTTTTCTAAAACTCTTCATCTGTCTCACTCCACCCCCAACCTTGGTGCTTTGAACTGGGCGTTTCCTTAACGTCACTAGAAAAAGAAATGGTTCTGTGTACTTTGGAACCGTCTTGGAGTGTGAGGAAAGGGGAGAAGGGGTGATGATGAGGCGGGATCTGTTGGCCGCTCCTGTTCGGCTCTACAGCCGTGGTGGGATGCCCTTTCAGCACTCGACAGAGGGGGCGCGGCTGCCATGTATCCCTTCTGGCTTTGCTGCATCCCATAGGCTGAGACCCAGCCGCTGCAAGCTGGAGGGAGCAGGGGTGCCCTCATGCCCATCCACTCCCTTGGGTTCTCATCACCACACCCCGATCCTGGCTCCCATCACTCCTCATGGAAGTACTGCAAGAGCCTCCTGATTTGAGCCCCTTCCTCCCAACTTCTTGCTTTTCCCTCCTTCAGCCATCCCACAGCAGAATGCCCGCGGAGTCCTGTAGGGAGGGTGCTGCAGTTGTCCACATGAGCAATGAAGATGGAGAGAAGTGGCAAGATCCTGGATAGACTTTGGAAGTGGAACCAGTGGGACCCGGAGATGAACTGGGTGTGAAAGGGTTTGTGGGGGGCGGTTTGTGAGACTAGCGCCTCACCTGGGGCTAGTTAATGGAGGTGGGCCAGGTGTCGAAGTCGAGGAAGGGGTGCTGTTTAGGGGAGTGGGTCACGAGTTTGGGTTCAAATACATGGAGCTTAAACTATCCAAGAGGTTTACGGAGACAGTTGGCTTATGGAGCTGGGGCCAAGGAGAGGAGTTTGGCCCAGAGATATAAATCTGGGAGCCGCTGGCATACAGCACCCCCGTTAGATCAGGAAGCCAACTGAGTACGTACCGTTACGTGCAGCTTCCCGAACAAAGGTCTCGGAGGCGGTGTGTGTGGGTTATTTTTACTCGGGGTGTGAGCTGTGCGTGACTGTAACAGGGAACTGAAGCCGGGCCTCCTCCTCTCTGGCTAGGCTGAGGAAAGGAAGGATGGGACTGGTGGGGAGCAAGGAACCATCTGCCGCTGACAAAAGAGCCCGTCAGTGCGTGAGCCCGTTGTTCCTTTAGTCAGTGTCCCTGGAGATGGCCACGGCCCTTCATGCCACGGGGGGAGGGGCAGTTTGCGCGCACCATTCACACGCTCTCCTCACTCCATGGCGACCTTGTCCCCGTGTTGGCACAGCAGAGCTGGGAGTGTGGCACACTGCATCCAACCCACCTCAGTACCACCCACTGGCCTAGTTATTATTTCTGCCCAGAGTCCTGTTCCAGAAATTCTCTGAACAGACTAAACATACCCGAGTGCTTCACACCTCCCACAGCCTTCCTGAGCCCACCAGGCCTCACAAAACATATTTGTCCTTTCAAATGCAACAGTAATCTTGGCTCATCTAGATTCAGGAGTCCAGAGATTTATCCGGAAGACATCTCATAATAACGAGATGTCTTCCTTTATTTCCTCTGAGGAATGAAGGAAGAAAGAAAGGGCCGTGTAAATGCTCTTCTGCTCTGACTGCCCTCACAGCCCCAGCTGGGCTGGGATGGGACGACCAGGCGTGACCTGTGACAGACATGTTTTTTTAAAAAAATCTTATTTTAACATGTAATACCTTGGTCATATTGGTTTTGTAAGAGCAAGATCACCATTAATTAGCAGGCTGGGCCACAGCATTTGACAACCATGGGGTTGAATTCTGTTCTGCTCCAGCCAATAGCTGTGTGGCCTTGGGTTAGCTGTTTACCCTCATTTCTCTCAGCTACAAACTCGGACAAAATTCTTACTCAAATGTTGCGAAGATCAAGCGAGGTCACAAATATAAACCACCGAGTACAATGCCTAGCCTACCAGTTATGATAGTTAAGCACCAATATAGTTTGAGAGTTTTTTTGGCTTTACCATTGTTCATTTAGACCACTGGCTCTCAAACTTTTTGATCTTAAGACTCCTTCATAATTTTAAAAATTATCAGAAATCCTCAAGAACTTTTATTTGTTGAGTTGTATCTATTAATACTTTCTTTTAGAAATTCAAACAGACATTTTAAAAAATATTTGTTTATTTAAAAATAAGAATAATAAATCCATTGAATGTTGACTAGAGCTACATTTTCCGAAAACAAAAATATTAGCATCAAGAGTAGCATTGTTTTACATCTTTAAATATCGTTAGTTCTGCACTGATAGATGGCAGCTGGAATCTGACATCCGCTCCTGCCTTAAGTCCACTGCACTGTCACATGTCATCTATCCTCATCTACACTGCTGAGACAATGAGAGTGTGGAGGAAAGTAATGTCTTAGTGTTGTTATGAAAATAATTTTGAAATTAAGGACCCTCTGAAAGGGTTTCAGGGACTCTCAGATCCCTGGTCACATTTTGAGAACTGCTATTCTAGGAATTGGGCTCTAAATATTAGGATTATTCTCAGATATTTGGGGCTAATCTGAGTGAGAAAATCAGTAAGACTGATTGAAAACTTCTGTTAGCGGAGCCCTGTGAAGTGCAGTAAGAATCTCAGACCCTGAGCACCTTTAGTTCATTCTTTCCTCCTTCCCCAACATCCTGTCAAGTAAATAGCCCTCTGAAGTGTCTTCTTTCACCTTTATCTTCTCCTGTCTCAACCTGAGTCCAGCCTCTGATTATCTCGCTCCTGAATGTCAACCCGAGGATTCTCTCCTGGACACAGCGATGTGATCTAGAAAAAGAGCATGAGTTCTGGGGTCATCCAGGCCTGGCTACGAAGTCTGGGTTTATTTACCATGAGGCATTGGTCACCCCTTTTGTAAAAAGGGCTTTCCAGGTCCATCCTGTGTGGGTCTTTTAGTTCTAAATAAGATCATGATCCCACACACCTGGCAACAGCCTGGCTCACAGTGGGTACTTGGTGAGTTCTGCCAGCTCACTCCTGGGATATCACTGAACCCCACTCCTCTGAACCCCCATGGTACCTAGAGCCAATACTGTCTGCATTCAATACTCACTTGTAAGGTGTGTTGTTTCTTTACAAGTTTCTCAAGTTTGTAAGGCACGAGAGGCAAAAGCATCCTCTTCATGTTTCTCTGTACCTTCCATGAGGCTGAGGTTTATAAATATTTATTGTTTCGTGTCAAAAAAAGTAGAGGGTGCATTTTCTGCCCTTGCCAGAGGAACAGTTTAGTGGGTGATACATTCCATCTGTACAAGGAAATATTGTCCTATTTAGAAAGCGATAGGATCAACAAGTGACAATTAGCAGGCAGGTCAGATCATGGATAAGAGACGGCTACTGTAAACACATCTGGTTAACAAAGAAGATTTCCAAGCCTTTCCCAATAGTGGACATATTTTGAGTATTTTTCAATATAATGCAATTTACAGAGATTAAAAAAAAAAAAAAGAATGTTGTAGCTTAGAGTTTTTCAGAAAGGCATTCGACTGAGCCAGATGTTGCTGGAAGAGGCGGCGGGCAGCCACTCCACCAGCCCTTCCAGTGCCTGGCCATCTCCCCACTCCGTGAAGAAACGCTCCCTTCTCAGAGCCTGCAGACTTGCGATGGGTTGGTTTGGGAGCCTTGGCTCTCTCTCCCAGCTCTGCCTTGTGGCTCTCTTGGTAGCATGACTCCTAAAAGTCCAGAGTGGCTGAAAACAAAACGCCAGGAAAACAAGGTGTCTGCAGGCAGCTTTGCTTTTTGCTCTTCTGCGTCTACTGCCCCCTCCCCACATACCCACAAAGGCAGGGCCTCGCACCCACTTGGGGCAGGGAAGAGAAAACCATAGCAAGAGCAATACAAAATCCAAATGAATGTCCCAATAAACGATCTTGTCTCATTCAAAAATCATAGTGGGGATCTTGTCTGATTTCCTACAAAGCAGGAGCCTACAAGGGCCCCCTGGATGGAGGACCCGGTGCCATCCTCACAGTCTGGGAGCACACACTTGATTCCTTGCCCACATAGGGCTGAGTATAGTGCCTGTTCCCACCTGCCAGACCGGATTCATGGCGATGGGTTGAGTTCTCAGGAGGGTCTTTCCTCAGGAGTGGGAAGGAAACAGCTTTAGACTAAATATGTCTCTGGTCTCACCTAACAAATCTCAGGACCTGTAAGGATGAAACTGTTTTCAAGTAACTTACCCACATCCCAGAGCAAAGCTCACGAGTATTTACAGGAATACAGAAATAGCCAGCGCCCCAAAAGGTCAGATTCACAGTGGCGTCCAATAAAAAATGACCAGTTATACAAGGAATGAAGAGAATACAATGCATGATAAGGGGAAAAAAATCAATCAAAATTGATGCAGCATTGACACAGGTATTAGAATTAGTAGACAAAGATGTTAAATTAGTTATTCTGACTGTATTCTATAGGTTCCAAAAGTTAAGTAGAGACATGGAAAATTATTTTGATCCAAATCAAGCTTCTAGAGGTGAAAAGTATGTCTGAGGTTTGAAAAAAAATGCACTGGATAGATTAATGGTAGAAGTAGATGCTAGACACTGCAGAAGATTAATGAACTTAAAGACATAGCAATAAAAACTATCCAAAATGAAATTCAGAGAGAGAAAAGAGTTTTACAAAATGAACAGAGCTATGGCACAACTTCAAGGAGCTAACATAAATGTAAGTGGAGTCTTCAAAAAGGTGTGGACAGAAACAATATTTAAAGAAATAATGGCTGTGAAATTTCCAAATTTGACAAAAACTAAATTTACATATCTAAGAACCCAGCAAATCCCAAGCACAAGAAACATGGATGGGGCCGTGGTTTGGGGGGGCGGGGAGAACCCACCCCAAAACACACTATAATCAAGTTGCTCAAAATCAGTGATAAAAAGAAAATCGTAAGAGCAATCAGAGAAAGAACACATGTTATATATGGAGGAACAAAGATATCAGATTTCTCACTAGAAGCAATGCAAGTGGAAGACATTGGAGCACCATTTGGAAGGGAAGGGATGGAGAGGGAAGGGAAGGCAAGGGAGAAGAAAGGAACCCTGTCAAAGTAGAATTCTATATCTAGCAAAAAATATCTTTCAAAAATAAAGGTGAAATGAAGACATTTTAGACATACAAAATCTAAAAACAATTATCACTGAAGACCAGCTCTACAAAAAGTGTAAACAGAAATCCTTCACACATAAAGAAAATGATACCAGCTGGCAGTATGGAGCTATGTAGAGGAATGGGAGCACCAGGAATGGTCGTCCCTATGCCTGATCCTTACAGGTCTTGAGATTTGTAGGTGGGACCAGAGCCGCATTAGTCTGAAGCTAATCACCTCTCTGAACTTCCTTTTCTTCAGTTGCTAAATTTTACCGGTCCATCAAGATTCAGCTCAGATGACCACATCCACCTGGGCTGTGTCCCTCCAAACATCACTCTGTGATGGCCCCTTACACTGCATTCACCATACCCCATTAGAAGGGTCTGTTTACTTAACCTAATTACTCCAGGAATTTATGAGCTGCTTGAGGGCAGGGACTAGGTGCTGATCAAAACAATGCTAATTGAATGGGTCAGCATTCTGATTTAGGGTCTGGCAGTGGTGGTAAGACGAGAAAGGAAGGGCTCTGTCTGGAGCAAACCCAGTCAGACATTACGGGTGATCAGAGGGAAGTAGGATACACTCTTCTGTCTCCCAAATGTTAGTCATTCGTGGCCTCGTTTTGTCATATCCAAGTTCAACATGAATTATTATTTACTTAATATTATTTTTACATTGACTCATACATTTTTACACAAGTAAATGTATTTTTTAACATTTAAAATTTCTAATGTTTTCAATTACAATTGACATTAAATATTATTTAGTTTCAGGCACACAGCATAGTGATTAGACACTTACGTATTTTATGAAGTGATCCCTGCCCCGGTGGGTCTAGTACCCACCTGCCGCCACACGTAAGCTATTACAACATTATTAGCTATATCTCCTATGCTTAAGAAAATATATTTTTAAAAGAAAAAAATACAGTGTGACCAGTGCTAAGGGTGACTGCCTCTGAGAGCCAAGGAAAGTTTTGCTGATTGTTTGCCTGAGGGGGTGACGGGAAGAAGAAATGAGGTTTCCTTTGAAAAGTCGTAAATAGGCATCTCCTCAGGCAGAAAAAGTGGGGAAGGGCTATGCCTGGCAGAGAGTACTGCATTTGCAAAAGCAGTGAGCTTGGTTTGCAAATGAGTTACAGGTATTCAGGGAATGGTGGGAGTGACTTGGGGGGTGGGTTAGGGGGCAGGGGCAGGGGCAGGGGCAGGGGCAGGAGTTATGATGAGAGTTTATTCTTAGCCTCAGTCTTGGTCTATGCTCAGTAGAGCCCCCTGAAGACGCGTAGGAAATGGTTTTGGCTTCAGATACTTAAACTGAGAAATTGCCCTTTAAAGGTTTAAGTAACTGTCTGGGGCCAAGGAAGTGAGCTTTTGCCCTGGGATGGTCCTAGAAGAGTGAAGTTCATGCACAGCAGGCCAGGCGTCTCCTCTAAAAGGGATGGAAGACGCCTATCTGAAAATGTCATTAAGCCCCAACTTAGAAATTGTGGAACAAACTGTCACAAACGCCTGGCAGAGAGCAGGGCAGTTCGTGAAGAGACATCAGCTGCTTTTTCCTGCACAGTTGGTAGGAAGTGACGGCCTCCCTGAGGCAAGCATGGCTCCAGGCCAGGCTTGCGGAGTGAGGACAGGGGCGGAGAGTGGAGTGAGGATAGGGGTGGAGGGTGGCAGGCAGATTTCCTAGCTGCTGCTACTTTTCCCCCGTCAGCAGTGGGAGAGACCCTGAGGTTGAGGTGAAATCAGTCCAGGGCCTGAAGGCAGGTCTGCGTTTGAAGACCTGGTTCCTTGGGAAAAGACACCTCACCTCTCTCTCTGGACTCTGTTCTTCATGTATAAAATCGAGTTGGAAAGAACTTCCTGTCAACCTGGGAATCCTCGAGGTTCATGAGCGACGCAGTGCTGGGGCTTTGTGAATCCTCAGACGCTCTGCAGGGGCACGTTGTTATGTGGGGAGGAGTCCCTCTCAAGCAGCTTTGGAGAAGGAGGCTGCCTGTGGTGTTGATGCCGTAGTGTTGGACTTGATGCTGTTGGAGCTGAAGGTGGCTGTCACCAGGCATGGTCGCTGCCTAGCGTTAGGGTGAGACTGGTCGCAAGTTCTGTCCCTTTCAGAGATGACAGACCTGGTATTGAGCATGCATGCACCTGCAAGTGCAACAGTTTCTCTGCCCTTCAGTCCTTTTTCTGTCCACACCTCTTTCTAGATCTGATGTGGGTATTCAGGGGCACAGCTTATAGCTGTTAGTGGCTTCAGAACTGAAAAGGCTAGTGAATCATTGTCCAGAGCATGGGCTGGGAGGAGGAGGTCTGCCTCAGACCCGATCTAACCCAGGCTCTTAGTTTAATCATCTATGTTTATTCCTTTGGTGAACCTTGTTCAGCAGTCATTCAATTTCTATTGAACCGCTTATATTTCAGGCTCTGTAATAGGTTCTAGATTCTGCCTGTTTCCTTTTTTTGAGTAGTCCAACCTTTACCTAACTGGTTTGGAATTGACAAAACTGGGCTTCATAAGCCTTGTATAAAATAAGCCTTGTATAAAATTCATAAGCCTGTGAATTTGTATAGCTCTTTCTTCATAAATCCTTTCTTATGGTCTTCCTTAATTCTCTCAAAAACCCTATGAAGTATGCAACATAATTTACGTGCATTTTAAGTCAGGCTGTTGGGGATGAAAAGACAGTAAGCAGCTTGCTCAGGTTGCACAGCTGGTAAGCAGTGGGCTCAGGATGCAAACCTAGCTTCTGATTCTAGAATTCCAGTGCCACCCAATACAGGGCATAAAGCACATTATGTCTTGCCTGCGAGAAAGGCCAACAGGATGTGTGCTTTGAAACCCCTTCACCCTCAGATCTGGTGTGTAATCAAGTGTCTGAATGCATGAGGCAGGCTGACTAGGTCAGCCTCACACTTGTTGGCAAGGAAAGAAGAGCTTTTCTCAGTGGAAAGCAAATCCTGGGTGGTATCCTTTGTCATCATGAGCACAAATTCACTGCTCTGAGGCCCTGAGCTTAGCACCTATGACTGAATTCATTTGCATTCATCTCTCTGAGAAGGCCTAGACCTCCAAGGGAAAGTTTTTCTAAATATCCCCTTCCCCCACGTCATATCCAGCACCTGTTTCTGGTTTATTGGATTTGTAATTTAGGAAGAGAATTAGGTGGCTTCATTTTTTAGGGCAGGATTTATTCGTTTTAACCCTCATCATGGCTCAGGAGCTTACTACTCATTCTTCTGTAACGTGTTCCTGCTACATGCTGGTGCTGCGGGCTTCACAGTCTTTTTCACAGTTTCTGTGTTTTACTGGGCATTAACGACTCCATTTTGCAGAGTGATAATGTGGTGATGCTTTTTCTTTTCAGGGCTGAAAAGGTTTAGAGATTCTGCCTGATGGGCTTCTAATTAGGATGGAGTTTAGATGCAAGCATTGATTCTTTCCAGACAAAGAGAAACACCTCAGCAATATTCCAGCCAGCACGTTCAGCCTGAAAGGGGGATGATTTTCTCTCCTGCTTCTCATCCTCCTGCTTGTGTCTTCTTCCCCACTCCACTGCTCACAAGTACACCCAAAGCTTCTCTGACTCACAGTAAAGGAGTCAGCAAGCTCCTCTGCTAATCGTGACTGTTCCAGGCTTTGGAGTAACAGAGGGGCCTATAGGTTTGCCACTTGAGCCTGTTTTGGCATCTGCAAACCTAGATCTGAGCAACTGAGATTCTCTAGGGCTGCTTTTGATCTTGAGATCTGGGGAATGGGGTAGATGTGTTCATGGTTGGTGGGGTAAAATGATTTCTTCTGGAGTTAACTCTCTCTGAATCTATCCTGAGCTTCTTTCCTTCCTCAATCAGAACCTAACTTCTTTTTCTCATGGGAATAAGCTTTGCCCAGTCACAATTTTGTAAGAAAATTGCTTACTTGCCTGATGTGTGCACCCATGACTACCCATCTCTCTGACAACTACCTCTTCTGGGCTCCTCTTTTTTGACAATATCTAAAGCAGTTTTTTTAGCTAGAGACTTCATAAAGTCCAAAGATGGCCAACGTATAGAAATAACTGATTCAATCGTGAATTCATATACTAGATTTATTATTCAGGAAGATAATTCAGTGACTTCATTATTTATGCATTTGATTAATTTCTGTGCATTTGTATGTTTGGCTTACATTGTCACTGCCAGGAGGAAGGGATCATTCATTCATTCATTTGGTACCACCTGTGTTCCCGTCTCTTATTGGGAATACAGTGACGAGCAAGGTGGACAAAGACCCCTGCCATCTTGGAGCTTATGGGCTGATGTAGAAAACAGAAAATTAATTAAGTTGTAACTGCTCCCAGTGGTGGGGGGCTATGAGTACACAGGCTGTAGGTATCTTTTATATCTTCCTCAGCAGGTAATACAGTGATACACGCATAGGAGTTATTTAGTGTTTTGGAGAACAGAGGGATTAAATAATTTGTATAGAATGGTGGAGAGATGTGTGGAGGAACTTTAGGGTGTTGTCAGTGGTGCTGCTGATGAAGCTGGTGGGCCCTGATGAAGGCATGGAAAATGGGGTGTCATGTACCCCACTTGCTGAAGACTTCAGTGGGCTCTGCCTGGTTCCTGAGGTGGCTGCATCATGCATTTCCCCTCGGGAGCTGGGCCTCGGACCTGCTATCCTGGCTGATTTCTGCACTGGTGAGATGCGTTGTGGGCTGCATTCACTGTCCTGCTTCGACTCTTCATCCCTGTCTTCTGCCCTCCACTTATGTCCCTGCTCTTGCCCCCTCCCTTCTATACACAAATGACCAGATTGATTACACCTCTAGTGAGGGATGGCATAGCTAAACTTCTAGAAAGCAGCTTTCTGCTTCTACCAGTGCATAGTACTTTCTGCAAACAAGTCATTTACCCGCTGGTGAACCGTGGAAGTCAGGCTTGGTGGTGATGGTTCCCCTGTCCTTTTTTTCTTTTTAAGTCAGGGAAAGAGCCATACCCTAAGTTGACTTTGATTTCCTTCAAGAAAAAAGAATCATGGAATTATCTTGGAGCTGGTTAACTCAGGCTAAGAGCCTAGGGCTAAATACTGGAGAAGGGGTGGAAGGGGCAAGGTGGTACACTTAATCCATTTTGAGTTGATTTTTAAAAAAATTTATATAACATTGGTTAGTAACATTATGTAAGTTTCAAATGCACAACATTATAATCACTTTCTATACACACTATAGGGTGCTCACCATCAAAAGTCTACTTTCTGTCTGTTACTATATATTTGACCCCTCTTACCCCATTTTGCTCCCCCCTTCCCCTCTGGTAACCTCTAACCTGTTGTTTGCATCTCTGAGTTTTTGTTTTGTTTTGTTTGTTCATTTATTTCTTTTTTTTCCATACATGAGAAATTGAGTTGATTTTTACTGTGAGGCAAAGCAAATTATGCCTGCTTTTGGCTATGACTTAGGGGTGCTCAGTGATACTAAGGGCCTTAAGGACCCTATGAGAAAATTGGATGTCCTTCTCAATCCCTTTTGGAGCTGGGTGCTTGGTGCTCCTAGTTGTTTTAAGAATAGAAATTATACTCATTTCCCCCTTCAGTTTATGGACATCGAACGCTACTGCATTGTCATTGCCTCTCAAGAGAAACCGGTAAAAGCAAAGGCCCCACGGAGATGGGGAGCCTCAGGGGAACTTTGTGGAAGAGAAGACAAGAACCATGCAGAGATTTAAGTCTTCCCATAGTCTCAGTTACCCCTGGCCAGTTTAGTACAATTTTAGGCAATATGGTCCATCCCCATCTATGGAGGAGTGAAGAATTAAATCTTAGGGAGAGGGGCAGAAGCACTTTTCCTCCTGTGGTAAACAGTCAGATTCCAGAGGGCCTGTCAACTGAAAAAAGGAAGAGAGGAGATGAATAAATTTACAGTGGGGGATGGGGAGGGTAAGTGAGGGCTTCAGTTTCAGACTTGTTACGTGTGAAATGCCAACAGAGCTGTTTCCAGGGTTCTTTAATCTGATTTACCAATCTATCTATCACTGCACTGATGTCGACTTTAACATAGATGTTTACTATAGTTTAACCAGGTTAGTTTTCTCTTTTGCTCTTTTTAAAAAAATTATCTTAATTATTCATATAATGTTATTCTTGTATTGAAAATTGTAAATCAGTTAAAGCATTCAAAAACTCTCGGGAGTTTGCTGGGAATCACTTTTAATAAACAGAGCAATTTGGGAAAAATTAACTTTTTAATAACGTTGAGTTTTATCATAATTAATGATTTATTTCTCCATTTAGTCAAGAATTTAAATTTTTTTTAATAATACAAGTTTGATAATTTCTTATTGAAAATTGTATATATTTTTGTTAGGTGTATTCCTAGATGTTTTACATTATTTCTATGTAAATGGTCTCTCTCTCTTTTTTTTTTTACTTTTTAAGTTTTCTTATTGATTATTGCTTCTCAAAATAATGCCGTTGATTTTCGCATGAAGATTTTATATCTAGCAACCTTCTTGAACCTTCCTATTCATCCTAATAATTTCTCTCAATGATATTTTGTATTTTCTATGTAGATAAAGATATAATCTATACCTACAGTTTTAACTCTTATTTTCTAATCATTATCACTCTTATTCTTATTGAATTTTTAGGACATTCAGTATAATAGTCCATAGTCATAGTGATATTAAGTTTTATTCCTTTGTTCCTGATTTTAAAGGGAAAGATGTGGAAGCTTTGTCATGAAGAATGGTGTTGAATCTAAGGGTCTGGTAAATGCCCTTTATAAACTAAAGCAGTGCTTTTCCAATCCTGGCTTCTTAAGAGAATGCATTACTGAATGCTTCATCTGTATCTCTGGGGAAGAATACATGTTTCATTTTAATCTTTTAATGTGGAGAATTACATTGATAGGTATTCCTTCCTCTTCTTTCCTTCATTCCTTTCTTCTTCCCTTCTTCCTTCTTCTTCCCTCCTTCCCCTTATCTCAGGTATAGAGAATTCAGTTACTCATACTCTCCAGAGTATGGAACACTCACAACCTTGGTTATTGTTGTTGTTGTTATTTCCTTTATTCACCATTTGCCTTCTATTCGTATATTTAAAGATAGATATGTGCCTCCTTGGGAAATATACAGTGAGGTATTATGTGTATGTAGGGGATGTGTGTATGTTTAATTTACATAAAAGATATAGTGCTATGAATATTATAGCTTCTTTCTCTTTCATTTAACACTATAGTCTGTGGCATTATATCTATGCTATTATACATAAATATATAGAAATTTTTTTAAATTAATTAATCATTTGGATACTATGATAGAACTTTATCATGTTATTCTGCTGTGGTTCTGCCCAGAATGCAATGTTATGGGAAATTACATTTTACTTACCCAGTCTCCTAGTAATGGACTTAGATTATCTACCATGGCTTGCTACCACAAACAACGATGCGATAAATATCCTTGTTCATGTTTCTATAGGAACTAAAGTGTGGCAAGTTTGCTAGATTTTCTAATATTGACAATTCTTACATTTCTAGGATAAATCCTACTTGGTCATCAGGATGCTTTCATTTATAAATAGAAATCTCTAACTCCAATTGGTTTAAACATTAAGAAAGTTTATTATCCTACAAGATGCTAATGCAGAGTTTCTTCAACATTGTGTAATTCAGTGGCTCTAAGAAAATATGAGGTTCCTTCCATCTTTCTGCTCTGTCTTCCACAGTGGCATTGCCCTCTGGCATTGCCAGAGTCCCAGGGTCCTCATGCAGAAGGTGAAGACAATTTTTTTCTTTGAGTTCCATTAAAAATGAGGAAACTTTTCCCAGAAGCTTCCACCTCCACCCTCGGCAGACTTTCTTTTGTGCCTCATTTTCCAGAATTATATTATATACCGAGGCCTAACCCACTCCCCAGCCAGCGAAATAAAGCCATCACAGGTGGTTTAGACCAGTGACTCTTAAACCTGGCTATGCATTAGAATCACCTGGAACCTTGAAAAAGTGAATCAGTGGCAATCAATTCCACTCATCTGAATTATATTTACTAATAGTTTATCTAAACTTGTTACTACCATTTTGATGTCTTTTGTAGTCATTGGTCTATTTGAATTTTTAAAATTCTTTGACTTAATCTTTTATGATTATAAATCTATTGTTAATTACTATCTGCTGTTTCTTGAGTAATCTCTTTTTATTTATTTCATGTTATTTTTTTGTATTCTCTTTTCTTTTATGTCCCTGTTCCAGTGTTATGTTCTTCTCATGGCAAAAGGCAGGGGCATGAGAGGAAAATCCCAACTATGTAAGCAAATTTCAAGACTTTGTTCATGGTACACTTTCTAATGTCTCATTTCTCAAAGAAAGTCACATGGTCAAGTCCAAAGTCAAAGAATAGACATAACCATAACCATAGATTTATCCATTTCAGGAGTATGGGTAATAATACTGCTCAGGAGAATGAAGGAGTAAGACCAATAATTCAATCTACTGCAGGTAGGAAGTGAAAAAGGATAATTCAGTGGTTATGGTTGCCAAAAATGAGAGAAAGAGCAATTCTGTCAAAAGCTGCAGAAAAAACAAACACAAATAGGACTTTTAAAAGCCCACTTAAGGTGGCTCAGAGGTTATTGGGTGATTTTTAGAGAAGACTAATGTGCTTGGAATAAAAAGTTGAATTAAAGGGAGTTAAGGATAGGGTAAATAAAGGATCATCAAATTGATGAAGATCTGGGAAAGGGAAGGAAAAAAACACTCCTTTCTTTTGTAAAATGAGGAAAGCTTTTAGAATTGGGAATGTTTAGAAGCAGACGTGAAGGGAGATTGAAGCAGTTTGACAGTAGTTAGGGAATAATTGCAATTGTCAGGTCAGGCAGAGGGATAGTATGTAATGTAGATGGAAAGCCTAGCTTTAATCATCACGACCATGGCTAACATTTACTAAGCATTTACTGTGGCCCAGGCATAATACTTTATATGGATTATCTTCCTTAACTCTTAAAACAGCTCTAAGAAATACACAGAATATATTTTTATCCCTATTCCAAAGTATGACCAAAAGCTCAAAGGGAGTAAGTAAATTGCCTAGGGCTACCCAGCTAATAAAGCTCATACTGGAATCCAAAGGCAGCGTTATTGATCCTAAGGAAGGATGGGTGTGGAGGAGTGATGAGCTGAAGTGGAGATGATTATGTACCCTCAGGCCTGATGATCTCAACTGTGAAGTGTATTGTTGCTGAGCAGGGAGAGAAAAAGGCAACTGCAGTAGGAAGAATGTATAAATTTCATTGAGAGTCAGGTTGCTTTTAGGAAGGGTCATTCTGTAATAAACAGCTTCTCATGCCACTCTGTCAGAGATTATTAATTTGACAGCAGATACTGAAAAAGAAAAGGAACTAAGATTTGAGAACTGATGTGTGTACTAATGAGGTATGTAATGACAAGTAAGATGCTGGGGTCACGGTAAGAACATTGAGGAAAAGCTAAGGAACAGGCTGCAGCTGTTAGCAGAGGTGTGCTTATAGATTTAAAATAGGGGATGGGGGAGGGCAGCTGGGTGACATTGCTCACAGTGGGAAAGGGGGCTGAAAAACTTGGCTGGGAAAGCATCCTGTGATTTTTTTTCATCCCAACTCTGGTGCTGAGTAGCCCAGAGCTCACAGTGTTCTGAGTTAAGAGAAAACCATCGACCAAAATCAAATCTTGGTTATTGACTACAAAAGAGACAGCCTCAGGTGTGAGGTGGAGGAGGGAGAGTACAACAGTCTTTTCATGGCATTTGTTATTTCTGCTTCCAGATATGAGAGAGTAACTGGGACCCGACTTGATCTCTTACTGTAAACATCTAGGAAATCAGACAAAAATCTATGAAACAGCTCTGTTAAGATAGTAGATAATAGGCAATACAGTTCTACAGCCCTTCGGAGAAGGGAAAACAAGTGAGGTAAGCCCTATTATAGTACCAGGTTTCTGGACTAAGATATGGGCCCAAGCAGGTCATGATGGTATCTCTGAGTTGAGATTAAAATAGGAGTTTGGAGAGGCTGAGGTGGCTGGAATGTACTTTGTAAGAAATGCTCAGGATCTGCATAGAAGTCCTCTGGCAACTACCACTGAGTACCAACTGCAGTACTAACTGTAGGGTGAAAGAGAATGACCAAGTGCCTGTAAGTGGAATCATTTCCAGAGGTATTATAGAACCAGGTAGAAATTTGAGTTCTAATTAGCCAGAATGGATGATCCTTGTTGAACATCAAAGGCATGACAAAAGAGACTCCCAAAACAACGCAGCTTAGTAATAGGACTAAACAAGCCCTGGAGTGAACTCTACTTTATAAAGTTTTAATAAAGCTTTAAAAAGGATCAAGCTGATGTACAAATAAATTAACTGCCTAACAGAACATATTCTAACATTAAGTAATGAAGACAACAAAATCCAGCGTTCAACAACCTAAAGTCACAATTTCCAGCATCCAATCCACAATTACTAGGCATGCATTAAGGCCAATAATGATGATAATAAAGTGACCCATAATTAGAAGAAAGAACAGTTAATAGAAACACCCAAAATGATGGAGAAGCTACGAATAACATACAAGGCCTCAAACAGCTATTATAAATATCTGTGAGTTGAGAAAGTGGTAAGGGTAAAAACATAGAAGGGATATGGTTAAAAACTTTTCAAATTTTATGAAAATTATAAACTCACATATCCAAGCAGCTCAACAGTCCCCAAGCAGGATAAAGATAAATGAAAAACACATAGGAAATTTATGACCAAATGGCAGGGAACAATTTAGAAACAAAAAATATTAAGGACAGAAAAATATTACATGCATACAGAGACATTATATGCAGAGGAACAAAGGTAATAATGTCCCTCTACTTCTTGTCAGAAACTTTTTAAGCCAGAAGAAAATGAAAGGATATATTTAAAGTACTGGAACAAAAATAACAAAATAAACTATTAACATAGAACTCTATATATAGTTGAAATATCCTTCAAAAATAAATATGAAAAGAAAACTTTTTCTGAGAAACAAAAGCTAACAAAATTCTTCACCAGAAGACCTGAAATGCAAGTTCTTATAATGCATGGCTAGTGATATCAATGAAACTTAGAGCTACACAAAGAAGCAAGAGTGAGTGAGTAAATACAAAAGAATAAAAATTCAACACCAAGAGGTCATATGCTTTATGATATCATTTACATATAACTTCTTGAAATGACAAAACTATAGAAATGGAGAGCAGACTAAGTTAGTGGTTGCCAGAGGTTAAGGAAGGGAGGATGGGAAGGAAGTGAAAGAGAAGTGGGTGTGGCTTTAAAAGGGAAATGGGAGGGATCTTGTGGTTTTGGAAAGGTACTAAGAAAGTATTTCAGTGGGGAAATAGTCTTTTCAATAAATGGTGCTAGAAAACTTGATACTCATATTCAAAAATGAAACTCAACCCCTGCTTCACACTAGACACAAAAATTAACTTGAAATAGATCATTGAAGCTATAAAACTTCTAGAAAACATAGGAAATCTTTGCAGCTTTGGGGTAGGAGAAGATTTCTGATGATACAAAATGTTTGAAACATAAAAGGAAAAATGGATCCATTGATCTTCATAAAAAACACTATTATGAAAGACACTATTTACAAAATGAAATTTCTAGCCACAGACTAGGATAAAATAACTGATAAAGTATTTGAATTCAGAGTAAATAAAGAACTCATACAACTCAGTAATAAGTCAATTTTTTAAATAGGAAAAAGATTTGTACAGACACTTGACAAACGAAGTAGTATGAATGCCCAAAAGGCATATGAAAAGATGCTCAGTTTAGTCATTAAAGAGATTCCCATGAGGGCAGCTAAAGTGAAAAGACTTACACCTCATATATTATTGGTGGCTGTGTAAAATGGTGTTAACAGTTTGGAAAAAGTTAAGCATACACTTGCCATAACACCCAGTGATTCCACTTCTGTGCATTTACCATAGAACGATGACAATACGTGTCATACAGAAACATGTACATTAATGTTCATAATAACCCAAATCAGGAAACTCCCAAATGTTCATAAGCAAATAAACGAATAAACAAATGATAACAATATATTCGTGTGATGTAAGAATATCAGCAATAAAAAAGCAATGAACTTTTTGAATACCAAATATATCAGGCTGAGTTTTCAAAAAACAAATTCAAAATAGTATACACTGTGTTATACTATTTAAATTATATGAAATTATAGAAAAGGCAAACTAACATAAGGCAAACTGACATAAGCAGATGAACGATTGCCTGGGGCCAGGCACTGGGGCATAGACAAAGATGCACAAGAGAACTTTGGGGGGTCATAAAAACATCCTGTACCTTGATTGTGTTGGTGTTTACATTTGTCAAAACTCACCAAACTGTAAACTTCAAATGGGAACATTTTGTCACTTGTAAGTTATACTTCAATAAAGTTGTGTTTTAAGAATCAATACTACCCAGTTGCTTTTCAGTCTATGTCTGGCACACAGCCTCATATACCAGGCTGAAGCAGAGAACTTGTAGGTGGTTCTTTTCATTCTTGGCATTGCCTGGGTTTATATGAAATTTTTATACATATATATGTATGTATATGTATGCCTATGTATACATACACACATATGTGTACATGTTTATTAAAATAAAACTCACATACTATATAGTTCACACATTTAAAGTATATAATTCAATGGTTTTTGGTATATCCACTGAGCTGGGAAACCATCATCACTATCAATTTTAGAACATTTTTATTAACCCCAGAAAGAAATCCCATACCCATTTCTAGTCACTTCTTATTTCTTCCCATATCCCTTAGCACTAATTAGATTCATAGAGCTACCACTAATCTATTTTCTATCTCTATCTCTTTGTCTGTCTGTCTCCCTGTCTGCCTATTTGCCTATTCTGGACATTTAATATGAACTAAATCATACAATATGTGACTTTTCTCACTGACTTATTGCACTTAGAATAATGTTTTCAAAGTTCATCTATGTTGTAGCATGTATCAGTACTTCATTTCCTTTTATTGCTGAATAATATTCCATTGTATGGATAGACCATATCTTATTCATCCATTTGTCAGTTGATGGCCATACAAGCTATTTCCATGTTTTGGTATTGTGAATAATGCTGCTATGAACATTCATGTACAAATTCTGGACATATATTTCTATTTCTTTGAGGTATATACCTAAAATGGAATTGCTGGGTTATATGGTAACTATGTTTAACACTTTTAGGAACTGCTAAAATGTTTCCTAAAGCATTTGCACCATTTTACATTCCTGCCATCTGTTTACGGGAGTTCCAGTGTCTCCACGTCATCATCAACACTTATCTTTTTGATTAGCACTAGTGTTGTGAAGTAGTATCTCTTTGTGGTTTTGATTAGCATTTCTCTGCTGACTAATGATGTTGAGCAACTTTCCATGTGTTTATTGACCATTTGTATATCTTCTTTGGAGAAATGTCTGTTTAGTTCCTTTGCCTGTTTTGTAATTAGGTTGTCTTTTTATTATTGAGTTTTAAGAGTTCTTTATAAATTCTGGATACAAATATCTTATCAGATATATGATTCACAAATAGTTTCTTCCATTCCATGGGTTGTGTTTCCACTTGCCTGATGTATATTTTGCAGCACAAAAGTTTTTCATTTTCATATAATCAAATTAATTTTTTCTTACTTCTGCTTTTGGTATCATAACTAAGAAGGCTTTGCCTAACCCAAGTCATAAAGATATAGTCCTAGATTTTTTTTCTAAGAGTTTTATAGGTTTAGCTCTTAATTGGGTCTGTGATCCATTTTGAGTAATTTTTGTGTATGGCATGAAGAAGAAGTCTAACTTCATTTTTTTTGCATGTAATCATCCAGTGGTCCCAGCACTATTTGCTGAAAAGACTCTTCTTTTTAAATTTAATTTTATTGGTATAAATGCATTTTTAAAGAAAAATTAAAGCCGGCCTTTAACATACTTTCCTATTCATATTTAGCCCATCCCTCCATCAGCTGTGTGAGGAGAATAACAGTAAGGGTCAAAATGGGGATTCCTCCATCTGATTGGACTGTGCTTTGCCCCACAATCTAGGCTAAATTTTAAAAGTATCTATCATGAGTGTTTGGGGAAAAGAAAAGGGAGTGACCTTGTTTCACTTTGAGAAACTGAGATATTGAGCTGTGCCCTTTTTCTCTTCACACTGGGCAATGTGATGGGAGCAATGGGGGCCAGGTGGGACCAACAGGGCGGCTCACATACATAGTTTTCATCATTATCTGCATTTGGGATTTGTTTCTATGCTTAAAATCTACATGACCTTGGGCAAGTTATCTAAACTCTTTGGGTTTCAGATACAAAATGGAGTAATGATAAACTACCTTGAAGTATGACTGTGAGGACTAAATTAACGAGCTGTCATATTAAAATCCTTGGTCCAGACCTGGCACATACAGTTTTGCACTGAGAGAATATGCCCTGGACTCTGCTAGGTAAAGAGCATCTGCTCAGGGGATGCATTGATAAGCTCACTCAGTCAGTCCAATAACGCCTCTCTGTGCTTTGGCAGATCTGAACTTAGAATATCCTTTTTTGGAAGTTCTCCATGGATTTAAGGTAGTTCCCTTGGCCAAACTTACTTTCATGGGAAATAAGTAAAGCTGGCTGCTTACTTTCTGAACCTTCCGGCATGTCATCACACCCTCGCTCAACAGTCACACCCTGAAAGTCCCTTCTCCCACAAGCCAGGACAAGGAAGATTCCACTTTGCCTTTGGTTTTCTTGCCAGCCCTTTGGCTCCAGGGAATCTGTGTGGAGAAAGGGTACACTCCTATCAGATTACGTGTTTTTGAGGTTCAGCCAATTTGCAGTGAGCTGTGTTCTCCCAGGCTGGGGGAAGGACCCCTCCTTGGTGTTCAGAGTGTTTCTTTAATGTTGCCCTCCCCACAAGGGCAGGGACTGGGTCTTATTTCTTCTTTTATGCCCAGTGCCTAGCATAGTGCCTTTCACATAAATGGTATTTGTGTTGAGTAAAGCATGAGAGAACTATTGAAAATATCCAGGAAACCTTCTTGGTCTTAGGCTCAAATTTCTGGGGTGGTACAACTTGGTTTCATCCAATTGTCTGGCCTCACATACACAAAATAGGGTTTTCCCCTCATGGAGTGAGTTTTGGAGGGCTGGTAAGAGCTTAGGCCCCTCATGTATCTCCCTTTTCTCTTCTACATGCAAGAAATTCTTTTAACGGGGTAAAGACTCTCATTATCAAAAATATTAAATGTAGTTTTTGGTGTATACAGTGACCTATTGACCCAAATGTGCTCTAAGCCTGTGCTTCTCAGACATTAATGTATATAGGGATCACCTTGGGATCTTGTTAACGTGGAGATTCTAATGCAGTAAGTCTGTCCTGAAACTTTTGGATCTGCATTTTTTAATTCTCCCAGGCGATACTTCTACTCCTGGCCCATGGACCATACCTTGAATGGAAAGGCTCTGTTATGGGTTGAATTGTATCCTCTTCCCCAAATTAATATGTTGAATTCTAACCCCCAGGATCTCAGCATGTGACTGTATTTGGAGATACGGTCTGTAAGGAGGTAATTAAGTTAAACTGAGGTCATTAGGGTCAGCCTTAATCTACTATGACAGGTTTTCTTAGAATAAGAGGAAATTAGAACACAGAGTCATGTAGAAGGACAGCCATGTGAAGACATAGGTTATTCCATCTATAAGCCAAGGGAAGAGGCCTCAGAAGAAATCAACTCTGCCAGCACCTTGATCTCAGACTTCTAACTTCCAGAACTGCAGAAATAAATGTCTGCTGTTTAAGCCACTCGGTCTGTGGTGCTTTACAGCCCTAGAAAACTAATATAGGCTCTAAGTTAAAGCTTCCCAACTGAGCATGTGTCCCAATTATCTGTGATGCTATTACAAAGTTTAGATTTAATACCTTCATTATTAGACCTACTGGGTAGGCATCATTAGAGGGAATACTAGCTGTGAGGATGAGTATTTAATTAAAAGCCCCACCCAGTATTCTGATGTGCTCCCTTGTATAAGAACCATCCCAAGGAGTGTTTTCTTTTGGTGGGAAGTTCCAGCAGTGGATTGGGTAAGGGGTGACTCTCTGGTGATCACTGCAAAAGCTTGAGCAAAGAGAATTCTACAGTGAGAATGTGCCCACTAAGTGAATGATCTGTCCATGTGGCTCCTAGAACCTGGAAGCAAAAGGAAGAGGCCAGACAAAGGTCTTGCCTCTGTCTGTGTTCAGTGGCCTCAGTGTTCCATCCAGACCAGCTTTCCTATCACCTTCCCCCTTTCCCAGGTAGGCTGCCCCAGAGCTCAGTGGGGAAAACAGGTCTGGGTCAGAGGATGGGCGGCAGGAATCTACCCATTGAAAGGGCAAAGAAGCAGCAGACATTCAGTTCCTCTGAGGGGCTGTTTCTGGCTCTGCTGGAAGAATAGCAGTGGGGATCACTCCAGTCAGGCTCTGGTTTGTGAAAGCTACATGAAACATCCTTCACGGCAAGTATCTCTAAAGAGTAGTTGGTAGTCATGCTAAGAATGAGTTCAGTGAAAAACTGACTCTAGCTAAATTTGAAAAATAGGGTTTTTGGAGGACAACTGCCCAAAGGGTTTGAAACTCTTGCTCTATAACCAGCTCAGGTGAGAACTGAATATTTAGTAAGGAGGGATATTTGAAAAGGTCTTGATTATGAGGGTGAAGTGATATGTAGAGGAAGAGGCAAAGATGACTTCAGATTAGTGCCATTGCCTGGGGCATGAGATCACCTGCCAGCCAAGTGACAGATTAAGAATAAGCTAATTGCCTAATAGTTTTTAAAGTTTGTGATATATTTTTTTTGAAAATAAATGGGCTATTTAACTAGAGTTCAAGTACTGGTGGGTGGAAAGGGTCACTGAGGGAGAAAGAACCAAGGGAAAAAGTAGATCATAGTAGAGCCCATCCCCTAGACAATGTGTGAAAGCATCTTCCACATTTCAGGCTGAGTGCTGAGGCTCTGTTATAGAAAAACAGCAGGTGGGGGACGGGGGAGGGCAGGGGATGCTGAATATTACCTAAGGCTTACTGAGCCTGGGTTGCTGTCCATGGTGCTGCTGGAGTGGCTTCCAGTTCTGACCAAACAATATACTTGATATCCTCCCTCACCCTCTCAATGTCTTATGTTTAGCTCCAAGCCCAAAATGGGAGAATATGGTCAAGGTGACATCCTTAAAAACTGACAGATATCTAGAGCTTGGACTTCCCTCTTCTCTCTGAGTTCTGCCCGCAGCCATCCCACAGTGCTTTGTTGGAACCATTGACCACTACAAGGGAGGTGTTATTTTGGAAGGAAAATCAACTCTGCTTAGAAGTTCACAATGCTAATGAAAGGCTTGAGAAAGTATGGGTTCATGACTCTTTTTTTTTTTTTTAATCTTCGTTTTAAACATTGTGCGAGAGAGTTGAAGTCTTGGTCATCTTGCTGAAAATTCTACCTCTCCTCACTGCAGTTCCATCTTCTGACTCTCAGTGGCGCCTTGCCCATGGCTGCTGGTGTCACTGGTCTGGGCCATGGACCACTTTGGAGTGGATAAAGCTTCAGATGATGCTCTTGAGAGGAGATTTCCAGAACTTCCCCACATTGGTACCTTTATCATCTTTCTCCTCCATCTCTAAACGTTTGTATCCAGGTGAAGTCAGGTCAAAATAAATAAGAAGGGCAGCTTTTTCAGGGGAAAAAAATTGCAAGAAAATGTGGGTGAGCCCTAGGCATTTTTAACATTAGCTAAAAATCTATTGTCTGAGTTACTACTTCCTCTCCTGGAGGTTGTCATGAGACTGCAGCCAGGACTAAGGACAATTGCTTGATTCCCTGTGCTGATATGTATACAGGCTGATATGAAGTGCAACTTGTACCTTGGTGGGCCAGTCCCTGGTGGATGGGGCACTCAGCTGTCACTGGTTGTGACTGGTCGACAGCCAACAGTTGCCAGCCTGGTCTCTGAGCCTCCCAGACATAAGCTCTGCCGTATTTCTTTTCATTCTGCACAGCTGTTGTGGGTGAAAGTCTGTCCCCTGGGTTCAGGTTTTGAGAGGTTGTGGATTATCCATAGCCCTTACTTTTCCTTGTTTCTGATTTTGTTTGAACGTAGCACTGATCATTCTTCCCTCCTCTTGGACTAGATGAATGATCTGAGGCAAGTTCTTCTCTGAGCTTTGATGTCCTCCTTTGTAAATTGAGAGAGTCCTCCTATTATATTTTTCTGGGAAATGAAGTAAAAAAAACCCTTTCTTATTATGATTTGATAATAAATTGATCTTGGGAGGAGGAATCTATTGTATCATATAAAATAAGGTTTGTAGATTTTACATTAGTGTGTGGATTCCAAATATAAAGGCTTTTTTCTGATAATTGATCATTTGCTGAATTTTTCCTTTTTAATGTAGAGCTATATAAATGAGGGGCAGCTTATTTCTGGAATAATATGATTTTTGATCCTTGGTTATTTTATCTATGTGGTAAGACTTATCAAGAATATCAAATTGATAAGACTTTGGTCTCATTTTAAAACTAGATAAACCCTTTTATTGCTAAGGCTGTCGAAATGCCACCTAGTTCAAACTCATTTGTCTCCCAGAAGAATTGAAATGCTAGACAGAAAAAAATGCTAGGCAAAAGAGAACTGGGCAAACTTCAACCACGATGATTTGGGGTTTTAGGCAGAATTTAGACAAGAGTATTTATTGGAAAGACAGGATCAACAAACTATGGATTCATCTGCCAAAAACAATATGAGCCAAGGTGGTGGCAAAACTGAGAACTCTCCCCAGAATTGTGTTTCTCTGACACAGAGCTAGGGGCAGTCATAGCTTTTTAAGCTTCGTAAGGTAAATACTTCTCAGATTACTTTCACTCTTTAGGTGGAGTCTGGACTCTAGGGGGTGCCCTGGTTCCTGGGGAGGCGTGACAGTGCCCTTGCCCACCCGGAAGCCCTTCATCCTCTTATTCTCCCATAGGCCCAAGTCCCCTGGGGAATATGACGTCCACTGGAAGGTTTCTACACTGGTGATCTCAGCAGGGTTAGTCTCGGTGGCCAGGCTTCTGGGAAGCAATTCGGCCAACAAGGCCTTTGTTACATCCCACACTTGAGACACCTTCTAAACTTGGCTTTTGTTATTTTATGCTTATTATGCTCCATGCACCAGGCTCTTGCCTTTAGGTGTGACTTCTTTTAATCCACAAAGGCCCTGTCAGGTAGGTGTTATCTCTGTTTGACAGAAAAGAAAATCGAGACTCAGAAAGGAACAGAGGCTCATGTGACTAGTGTGTGGCAGAACTCAGGGTTAGATCTAGCTTTGACTCACTCCAAACTTTTTGCTGTTTTTATCTCAACCAACAGACATTATTCTGGCAAAATGACCATTTTAGTGATTTTTAACCTGGCTTTTCCAGGGGCCCCATATTCATGCTTGATTTTCTCTAGAAGAGCCATCACATGGTGGAAATGCTGGACCTACAGAGTACACAGGTCCCGAAAGAGGACACTCAGATGGGATATAGTTGAAAAGCCTAATTATTTTGAGCATAAACAAATGGCTTAGTTGTGCTTAGAATGTTCTAAATTGCTTTTGACGATATGGGTCTTTTAATTGGGATACTTAAGAAATTCTTCCATTTTGTCTTAATGTGTGAGGCTAGTGTTTGCTCGTGAAAGAAAGGGAACCATGAAATGGGTTTAACCTTGCGGAATGTTTGTAGCTGTAAGAGCATACCGAGTTTCCCTTGGGCCAAGCATGTCTGCCTAAAAAGAACTTAGTTGGTGCATTCTTACCTTGGGTTGAGGGGATAGTAATCCTCTTCCATAAGGGTTCTGTTAATTTGGGGTTTACAAAGGACAAGGAACTCTTTTAGATTTTTTTTCCTTAGCAATTCATAGACTAGAATCATTGAAATAGAGGGTTCTTAGAAATCACTTAGATTATAAATTAATAATTTATATAATTTATGGGCTGTGGAGCCCATATCAATGAAGGACCTGCTACATGCTCAGCACAATGCTGGGGTTTTCCAGGGGTTCCCTCCCATGGCCAGCCACCTCTGCAGCCTTCTGTCTCACAGTGTCCCCTTGCTTCCCAAGCTTCCAGCTCCAAACACCTGAGCTCTTGTGGGTTCTTAAATGTGTCAAGCCCTTCCTTCCCTCTGGGACTTTGCCAGTCATGTTCCTTCATGTTCCTTCCAAGTCCCCCTTCTCTAATGTTTCCTTAGCCGGCTTTTCCTCATGCCTCATACATGCTTCCCCTTAGAGAGGCTTTCTTTACCCTCATCTGGAAGAAGCCCACGTCCCACTCCATCTTGCTTTCTTTCTAAACACAGTGTTTTTTAGACCTTCTGTACACTTTCAATTTGTAATTATATATTTGTTTACTGATTTAGTTTTTTCTCCCCTACTAGTCTGTAAGTTATGTAAAGGCAAAGACCAAGTTTGATATTTACCAGAATATCCTTAGAATTTAGCCTGATTCCTGGTGGGCAGGCATTCAATAAATACTTACTGACTTTAGAATAAGTATTATACACCCCAGCTGATGCAACTTAAGGTAAGAGAGGTAGTGTGACTTCTCAAAGTTACCCAGCAAGTCGTCCCTGACTCTGAAATCCAGTGCTCACTTCACTCTACAGTGCTGTGACTTTTATTTAGAGAACAAAGCTTTTTTTTTTTTTTTTTTTTTGCCTAATTGTTGGGTTGATGGAAACATAGTCTCTTAGCTATTATAGTTATTTTAACTTAAGATTATAGAAAGTCCCAAATGAGGCACCTGGACACATCAGACTGAGAACACTTTGAGGGAGAGGACAGCATATCCTCAGTTAACTGGAGCTCCTTGGGATCAAGAGTTACCACTATCCAAAGGCTGGCAGCACTGTGACCAGAGAGAGGGCTGGACTGGCTCTTTTGTCTGTGTCCTAGAACAGAGAGCATGTGGCTTTGTTTTATGGGAATGTATGGGCCAGAAAGACTGATTTTGAACAGCCCTTTGGGGGAGCAAGAAAATCAGTTTGGCAGACATTGAAAGGCAAAGAGCTGCCTCTCTCTTGCTGGGTCTGAAATGACCTCTTTGTGCGTGAAAGAGGAGATACTGAACACAGCTGTTAGAAGCCAGTAGTCTCTAAAGAGATAGAAGAGACATTAGGAATAAGCTCTAGAAAGTGGGCTTTTGATCCGTTCCTGGATGCTGACCAGCAAAGCTCATTTTCCCTTTTCTCCCATGGAACACTGTTATTGTGGTTTTAACTCATTGTAAATCGCTGATTTTTGAGTAACATTGTTCTCCCTCTTGGCTTGCTGTTAGGGCTGCTGCATCAGGCCTGAGCTTGTGTCCCCGAGTCCCTCAGGAGTCCCAGCTTTGCCAAAGCTGAGCTAGAAGAGCCATAGGAGGGGTGATATACTAGCCATTTCTGGAGCCCTCTTTGCATTCAGCATTTACTCTCTGGGTTCTGCACTCAACACTGATTCTAATGCCTTTAGCTCTGTCCCATTGCTGCTGATCAGTATCTTTCCCAGCCCATGTTCTGTGATGTCTTCATCGACTTCCTTTTCTGAAAGCCTTTCTTCCTGGAATGGATACTTAAAGGAAAGCTTTGCCTTCCTTCCTCTCACATGTATTAAGCTTCCTTCCCCAACTACAGGGAGGGCTCCAAGCCCAACACAGCATGCTCGTTCCTTCCAGACTATGCAGTGCTATGAGGACCAGGTGCTCCATAGAGACTTAAACTTGAATCATAAACAGGGACAGCAAGAAGGAACTTAGTGATTATCTTCAGTTGTTTCCACCCTGGACCATGTGGAGTTCAAAGGTCTTTGGCAAGCAGGAGGAAAGGACAGGATCGATGAAGCTTCCTTCTCCTCCCACCTAAGCAGCCATTCTATATTTATTTTATCTATTGAACTTCTATCTAAAATGTTGCTTGATCAGGGCTCATGGCTTAAAACTCTGTTCTAGTTCGAATCCTCGGAGATGCGATGATGATCTGAATGACACCTCATAGAACTTTTTCACCTAAACAAAAATGTTAAGCTTTTGGCAGATATCCTGTTATTTTTAATTCTTTCCGAATTGTATCCCTGTAGTAGAATGTTTATAGGATTTTATACAAGTATATGTATATTTTAATATATGCACATAATGCACATATACGCACATATGTGTATAAGACCAGGTTTCAATATTCACATCTTTAAAGAAGTTGTTTGTGCCCTTCCATCTGAAAGTAATCTTGCATTGCCTTTTAACATGCTACTTAAATATTTTTGTTTTCTCTTAGAGTCATTTCACTGTGCCTTGAATTGTAATTAGTTGTGTGCATTTCTCTCCCTCGCTAAACTCTAAGTCCTTTAAGGTTTGAGACCCCTAACTATCTTTATAACCTTCATAGTACCTAGCAATGAGCTCTGCACATGCAATTAAGGAATCAGTATTTTATCTGAAAAAAATTTATATTAAATAGAGTAGAAAAAATTTATATTAAATAGGGAGCCCGGTTGATTAGAATATAATGTATTATTATGAAGCCAAAATTTCACGCTTGGACCTCATATGGACCTAGTTAAATTCTCATAGAGGAAAATGCCACATGGCCACAGATCGGACCCTAGCCATCCATCTCACAGATTTATGCTGTTATTCACAAGATGGGGCAGAGAAGATGGCCTGATGGCTAAATGAAAATTGATTTTAATTACTGGAAAAACAACCCTAGGCCTGGAGCTTGTTACAGAAGGCCAAGAATGTAAGATTTATAAGGGAATTTATAGAAGTGAGTGTGATGGTTAATTTTATGCATTGACTTGAATGGGCAATGGGCTCCTAGATACTTGGTCCAACATTGTGTATCTGTGGAGGTGTTGTTTTTTTTTTTTTTATGAAATTAACCTTTGAATTAGTAGTAGACTGAGTAAAGCAGATTTCCTTCCCCAATGTGAGTGGCTTTCATCAGTCAATTGAAGGCTTGAATGAGACAAAAAGGCTGACCCTCCCATGAATAAGGAGGAATTCCTCTTTGCCTGAGTGTTGAGCTGAGACATTGGTCTTGTCCTGCCTTTGGATTAGAACTGAAAAACTGGCTCTTCTTGGGTCTCTAACCTGACAGCTTTCAGGCTGGAACTTGCACCATCAGTTCTCCCGGTTCTCAGGCCTTGGACTCAGACTGGAGCTACACATGGGCTCTCCTGGATCTCCAGCTTGCTGACTGCAGATTTAGAAACTTCTCAGCCTCAATAATTGTATAAGCCAGTTTCTTATAATAAATCTCTATTTGTTCTGTTCCTCTTAAGAACCCTGATCAGTACAGATTTTGGTACTGAGAAATGAGATGCCACCATGACAAATGTCTAAAAATGCGGAGGTAACTTTGGAACTGGGTAATGGATAAAGATTGGACGTTTTGAAGTGGATGCTAGAACTATGGACATTAAGGCCAATTCTGGTGAGAGCTAAAATGGAAATGAGGAACATGTTATTAGAAACTGAAGGAAAGGCATTCCTGGTCAGAAAATAGCAAAACTTGACTAAATTATGTTCTAGTATTTTGCAGAAGATGGAATTTGTAAGCAATGAAATTAGATATTAAGTGGAGGAGATTTCTAAGCAAAATGTTGAAGAAGTGGCTTCATTCCTTCTGATAGCTCATAGTAAAATGCTAAAGGAGAGAGATGAATTAAAGAATGACTTATTACTCAAAAGGGCAATCAGCAGTAATGTGATGGCTTTGTGTAGAGCCAGAGGTAAGGCAGAATAATCAGAGGGATTGTTTCATAAACTATATATAACCAGTGTACTATGTACTTGAAAGTAATAATAAAATAAAATAAAATGATTTTTAAAAAAAGGGAATTAGAATTTGAATATTTTGAAAATTCCCAGCTGATCCATGCTGCAAAAAACGAGAAAGCGTGTTTTGAAGAGGACATCAAGGGTGTGGCTAGATTATCACTCAACAAAAAATTTATGAGATTATATAAACAGAAACACTGTCAGTTTGAACCAAAAGGGACAGAAATGGGGCAAAATGAAGGAACCCTTTTGGAATTCTTGGATTTGACAGAACAGGACGATAAGGCTATTTGGCTGTGATTGTATATGCTGCTTCGAGAAGGGAGAAAACAACCCCAAAGTCAGTCCAGAGATCTGCAGGGCACCACCTCAGTTTCACCAGGCTAGATGGCCTCTGCCTGAAGCCTTGGGTGTGGGACCACCCTGCAGAACCATGAGGACAGGGCCTCCCAGAACCTTGAAGGCAGGACCCTTGCTTGGAAGAACTTCAAGGATAGAACCCCATCTAGAGCTGTAGGAGTGATGCTGCCCTCCCCATGGACCTGAAGGGCATAGTATAGGACCAACAAGGATTACTTTTCAGATTTAAAAGCTAATGGAATGTTTTTAGTTGGGTTTTGGATCTACATGATATTTCAATGAGACTTTGGACTCTAGAGTTGATACTGGAATGAGTTAAGAATTTGGGCACTGTTGGGATGGAATTGATGTATTTTGCATGCATTGAATTTGGACATGAATTTGGGGAAGCACATGCAGAATGCTATGGACTGAACTGTGTCCCTGTGAAATTCATATGTTGAAGCCCTAACCCCCAGTGTATTTGGAGATAAGTCCTTTAGGAGGTAATTAGAGTTAGATGGTGTCCCAATCTGATAAAACTGGTGGCCTTAAAACAGAGAATAAGAGATTGTTCTTTCTCTGTGTGTGCCTGCACTGAAGAAAGGCCATGTGAGCACACAACAAGAAGGTGACTGCCTGCAAGTCAGGAAGAGAGGCCTCACCAGAAACCGAACCCTGGAGGACTTTGATCTATGATATTCCAGCCTTCAAAATTGTGAGAAAATTAATTTCTGTTGTGTAACCACCAAATCTTTGGTATTTGTTTTGTCATCCCAAGTTGTCTAATGCAGTGGGATGCCTGAGATTACTCTTGCACTAATGGTCTAGAATCTGGGTAGTTATTATAGACTACTGAGTCTCAAATGCTTATTGTTTTGGATTGATTTATTAAGAAAAGAGTCAGGAAAAAACAACCACATGGCCAACCAGACAATGAGAAAGAAATGAGCCTTGGAAGATTTGTGTTGTTCATGCCCCAAGTCCTCTATCAAATCATCTTCTAAGGTGTAAAGTGATATATAGGAAAAATCATGTATTGAGTAATGTAATTGAACAAATGTCTGTTGAGTGTTTACTATCTATAAGGTACCTTGATAAGAAGGAGTTCCTCTCTGAAGAGAAAGTGTTAAGGCTCATAAGATGTGGATCCAAAAACCTATACCTCTGTCACCTTCCTGCCTCAAAAATTCTTAACCACATAAGTGGACATTATCAACCTTTAATGTACTTCAAGCTGAAATTGCCCAGTGATTATAACAATTGCTTACCATCAAGAACAGTTGTCTTCTAGGGTCTGGCCCAGCCTGTCATTCAGTCTTCTCTTTATTTCTGACCTGTACCCTTAGAGCTTGGGGACTGGTTAAATTCTATCCAACTTTGTTCTTGGTCATCTTTATCATCAAGCAGATGCTAAAAAAAAATCTAAAAAATGGAAAAAGCAGCAACAGATTCATGTGTTACAAGGAAAATTGCATGAAAATGACTTAATTTAGGTCCCAGTGAGATAAGTTAAAAGATGAAATTTAAATTTTAGTATATTTTAATTTTCTGGCTGGCACTAATGATCATAATGAAACTTCTGATAAAGATTGGCAGGAAAGTGAATTGACCCTCATTAATGGAAGCATCCACTGGGCTTCTTTGCCTTTGCTCACATTGACCATTTAGCCATAATGTGAACAACAGGCCCGTTTAGCTCTTGGATTGGGTGTTACTCTGCAGGTGAATGATGTGGTTTGGTTACCTTGCTGTGAAATCTAGTATCTAACTCATATGAGGATTTCAAGGGGAAGGGATATCTTTCGATTTTCCCATAAAGAAAATGAAAAGAACTTTCTTTTTGACATTGCCTTGGCCTTCCTTTAATAATGGAAAAGGCTGTAATGTTTAAATTTGTGAAAAAATTGGACATTTGTGGGTTAATTGAAAATATTTACATGCTACAATTAGTCTCATTATGCTTTGATTATATTAATTGAACTCATGGCCTGGAGAGTAGGCTTTACTCATTTTTTCCCCCTGCATTTCTCCAAATATACATCTGGAAGCTGCTTCCCTGTGGTTTTATGAACACATGGGGCACGGTCAATTTTTTTTCATTCTATGCCCCCAGCACAATTCTGGCATATCATAAGTGCTTATAAATCTTTGTTGAATTGAATCAAACAGGTAGGAACATAGCTTGGACAATCCATGAAGGTGAGTCCAGTGCTTCTAAACTTGTTCTCCCCATAAAACAAATGCCTAAATTTGCTATTCCACAGAAATACTTTGCAAGTCTTCCCATTACCATCCATTGTACTGCATTAGCAAAATAAATAAAACAACAATCTGCACTCAAGGTGAGAGATGAGAGAAAGGGGGAAACATATTTCGATTCCAGTTTGATGCCAGGCACAGTGTTAGGACTTTTCACGTACATTGTCTTATCACCAAAGCATTTTTTCTCTTGCCCCAGGAGGTTGTTTTTAATAAAAAATAACCAGGTAAAATAAAAAGAGAATTGAAACTTGGTTTGGTAGAAATTTCTAAAAACATCAGATGCTGCTCAAGGGGATTGATAAAGATGGGTTTAATGTTTTGTCTCATTGCTAAATCATCCACTGTTGGGGAAACAATTTTCCAGATGATATAACAATAGTCAGCCATACTGAACTACCAACTTCTTGTTATTTTTTACTCACATCAATGGCTGTTTACCTAGACAAGGCAGCTGACTGTTTCTGAAGTGGGACTGTAGGTGAAGTAGAGATAGGAGGCAAGTTGCCTCTTTCTTGTGTCTGTACTTTAAAAGGAGATGAAATAGGTGGCCCTGTGGTAAATGTGTTCATAAAATATGATTACAAGTGGTAAACAGTTGCCCTTCATCTCTGACAGTAAATGTGAATATTACTACTGTGCACTTTCATACACAAATATGCATTAAATGCCTGTGACTCGCTGTGATTTGGTTGTTTTAATTGGTCGTGGCCTCCCCAGGCCTACCTTAGAGTGGGTCAAGATATAAGAACACATAGGGATGCAGTGATGTCCACTTAACAGCAGTTCATCCCCATTAGGTCATGTTCTGGGAGATACAATTTCAGAGACAAAAGGATTCCAACCCAAAGACCTGCTGATAGCAGATACCAGAGTAGAGTTATAGAATAGAAAGGTTGGCTTTCAGCAAGAACAAGGGAGTATAAATATTTGTTAAACAGCCAGCTTGGTCTTTCTACCTTTTACAGAGGTAAGCGTATCAGTTGATTTCTTCATAAATTATACAACAGGATGGTCCGGTCCGCTTCCTGAAGGTGATTGTGCACTTTTAGTACTATTAATGATGTATCAGGATCTAGTGGTCTAGAAAAGCCATTCCCATGATCCTTGAAAACACACTAATCCAACCTGACAAGAAGCCGAGCAATGCACCAGATAGTTGATTCCCAGTAACGTCATCCCTTTTTCTCACCTCTTCCAAGAGAGCTGTCTGTACCTTCTGCAGATCGGATGACGGGGCCACATTGGATGATTTTGAATATTTCATAGGCACATTCCTTATTTGTTTCACTTAGGGCATTTTAGAGGAAAACCCACTTTCTTCACAGCTCTGGCTTACTGGCTTGTTAATATGTGTCATGAATGAGGGAATGCGGGTTGTGGGGGACCCATCCGGCTAGGGAGCAGCAGCTCCTTAGAGTTCCTGTAACCTATCAAGGTGGTCAACCTCATCATCACTGATGGGTTTTCAGCCTGACTCACTTAAACCTCAGCTATTTTGTCACATAAAATCTAAAAATAGTAACATTACGCATGGGTGGGAAAAGCGATGATTAAAGGGGCTAGCTCTGTGCCCAACACTGAGCAGCCACTCAGTAAACGTTAGCCGACTTTAACTTTCCCCCATCATCCTTGGATCATCACTTCATTAAAGCATTGTACCTGCGGCTAGTATGTAATAGATATTTTCATCATATCCATTTGTTAGCTCAGTCCCTCACCATCTGTGTTTCTTGTCCATCTGCCAACCTAGAAAAATCCCCTTCGTGTCTCTAAATGACAAGTTTGATTTTTTTTTTTAGATAATGCTTTCTATATTTGGGGTTTTATTAAGGTGGAGTGCTATAGAGTATTATTATTTCCAGGGAATAATTTAGTTTCTTATAGAGATAATGAAGACCTTACGTGTTCTGTAGGTGAGCTTCCGGGTCACAGTGAGGGAGACAGTGGTGTGCTCTTGTGCCCTTGTGCTGTTTTTGGCTGACAGAGCAAATGGGGAATCCAGAGCTGGCAGGGACAAGGCTGAATTTGAAAATATGTTAGATTTACTGAGTAGACATGTATTGGGTCAGTGTCCATAGTCAGCCTGCGGTAAATGGAATTAGAGCACGCAGTGGGGGTCTTGCTTTGGAGAAGTTCATTTAAAAAGGAGTTTCTGTTGTATCCAATTTAAAACCTGTAGGTCAGAAGTTTCAGGATTCTCTCACATCTTGTCATCCACATATATCTCCTAACCCCCACCAGAGTGTGAATGGGGATTTGAAGACACTGAGTCCTTGTTGTTGCATCGCTCCCTGCCCCCCGCTTACCATGGTACTTATGCTCCAGTAATATTTACAACCTGCTTGGGCCACTTGCACTTGTAGATTTATTGGTTCTTACAAAAAAGACAGCCCCATTGATATACATGCAGGGAAAGGCTCTTAGTGGACAGTTTTCCCCATATTAAAATAAGAGAAGAGATTGTAGAAGCTTTGGGGTATAACACGTTAGTAGCTATTATTCCCAATAGGTTTAAATTCTGGATCCTTATAGCGCTTTTACCTTTTCCCCAAGAAGATAGGTTAAGTTGTTACAGTGTAGCCAAGGAAAACAGGTAAGTTTCTTAAGCGATCTTAAGAACATCTATATTTAATCTAGCTTTATAGGGGAGTAACAGTTATCACCCCAAAATTAATTATTATTTTTTCTAGCCTGATTCATATTTGAAATGTGCAGGGAGTAAAATAAATCTCCTGTTTCCCATTGGCTCTCTTTACTGTACAGAGGGTCCCAGAAGCTTAGGGCTGGAAGGAGCTTGCTGAGAGCATGGATGTGTAAGGCACTTGTTCTTACAGCGGGCTTTGGAGGCTGGTACTGATATGGTACTGAACATCACGGCTCCCTTTCAGAAGAGAACAGGTATAAGTGCGTTTAACTGAAACGAGAGTATTTGGAGGGAGAGTGAGACATAAACTAATGAGTTGCTTAAACACTTAAATGGTATTTAACATGAAACAGCCCCATGTGTGATCCCAGTCACGACCATTTGCGGGTGGAGCTCAGGTTTTGAATGGCTTTTTAGTAGTGGCGCAGATTTTTGCAGATGCTAATGCTCAGTTTACCGGCCCACATTTGCAGGGCATCTGGTCTGGTGGCCATTTATGGAGAGGAAGGTAACAGACCCACTTAAGATTCCAAACCACACATCTGACCTCATGACAAGTGTCTTACTGGTTAGTGTAAACCATGGATCACTCCTCCTGATAGTTTTGGTGAGTTTGTGACTTATTTGACTTTTGTTATTTAAACAGGAGCAAGGAGGCAGCTGTAGCCTAGGAGACTACTATTGCATCTGAAATGATATGTCCACAGGGAACTTTGAATATTGACCAGGTCACCTCTGGTCTTTAGACTGTTCTTTGAAAACAGACTTTACCTTTCTCTTCAGTATCTCTAGAGAAGACTCCACGCTTGCCTTTGCAATCCCGCTTTGCAAAATGCTAGAAGCCAGTTCTTCAGAATGTCTCATCCCAGGCCCAGGCGATGTGATGTTATCATTTCCATCTTGTCCTTTCCTGCTGGGGTGCCCAGGAGAGCATCGTCACACCTCCGCACGCCTCCTGCCTGGCCCCGGGCCTGTGCGCAATGATGGCGAGAAGCAGCCCCAGTCAGTATCAGTTCTGGCTTTCATGTTTTCTTTCCTTTCTTTTTTCTTTTCTTTCATGATATATTTTCTTTTCCTGATGTTTCCCTTAATCTTCTCAAAGATTGAAAAACACTCAGGAGAACGGCTGCCGGGTATTTGTTTTTTTTCAGATCTAGGTTGCGTTCTTGAAAGAAAACCAACTCCAGAGCCATTATCTAAGGTGTATCCATTGCCTGCACTGAAAGAAGAGCCCCGGGTGCAGTCAGTGCTGTGGATGAGAGACAGCTACTCGACACAGACTGAGAAAAATAAATATGTGATCAGGTTTTTCCTGGAGAAACCTTTTGGAAAACATCAGAGCATGCACGCATGCGCACAGGCGCACGCACCCCCGCACTTCTCACTCTCCCAGCCCTGGGTAGCTTGTTCATGGTTTCTGGGGCCATTTTCTTACTTCAGATCAATCCCTCTCTTTAGCTGCACAGTTGAGAGATGCTTTATTGTACCAGAAAAGATATCATCCAGCCTAAGGCAATTCCTTCCAATGGGAAAACAAAAGTTTTTCTTTAAAGTCTATCTTCTGAGTTTTAAAAGACATGTAGACTATTTCTAAATCAAACTGAGTAGAATGTCACTTTAAAACTGAACTCTAGTCTGATACAAAGTTATTCTGTCCTGTAGGCCTCGGGGAACTTTCCTTGCTGTAAATTTGGAAAGACTTCATGAAAATGTTATTTTATTTTTAAAATAATAGGCGTTTGTTTAGCTCTTTACAAAACATTTTCACAAAGCAATAACAAAGGAATAATAATGCTATCTGGCATCTATTAATTGCTGACTGTGATAGACACTATTCTGAGTGTTTTCCAGACTCATTTAATTCTCTGAATAACTACATCAGATACCTACTATTATTATCCCATCTTCAGATGTGGAAACTGAAGCATCAAGGGGCTAAGTGACTTTTCCCAAAGCACACAGCCAGTGAATGCTAAGGCAAAGGATTCAACTCTAGATATGGTACAAGGTTTTTGTACTTCCTTCTTACAACCACGTGTGCCACACTGTGTGACCTCTTAATCATCAGCATCCAATGAGACTCCTGAGCTTCAGAGGAATTAAGTGACTCGATTCTGGTCTCCTAACCAGAAGTAACAGAAGAAGGTTTAGCATACTTTTCTTCTTCTTCTATTAATTTTCCCCTCCTATGCCAGGGACCTCTAGGTCAATATTTCATTAAGATCAGAGCATTTGTTGAGTCCCTGTTATGCATCAGGTGCTGCGATGATGTTTGGTGATTTAAAGGTAATGAACTTCCTGCCCTTAAGGAATTCGCAGTCTGAGTCTGGGGAGTTATACTGATAAAGCCACAGGGAGAAATGCAAGCAGGATTGGAAACTGCTCTAATAGAACTAAGTACAAGATATGCTGGGGTCACTGGGGCTGGTGGCTCACCCAGCCTAAGGACTGTCTGGGAAAGCTTTGGAGGGGAACTGCGTCTCCAGGAATGAATGTGAATTAGCCAGGTTGAGACAAAGGAGATGGTCTGTACAAAAGAACCACCTGTACAAAGGTCCAGATATATTTGTCTTGAGCCTTTGGGGACCTCTAAGAATTTCTATGTGACCTTGGGTTTAAAAGTAAAGAAGCTGGAGAGATGGGCAGGTCTTAGAAGTTGAAGAACACCAAGTCATGGTAAGCAGTGTTGGCTTCTGCAGTTGGTTGGATGTCATAGAAGAATTTTAAGCAGGTGTTTTAGAGAATCAGCTAGAATAGATGGAGCAAGCTTGGAGGAAGGGAGACCCATTATGAAGCTATTAGAATTGTCTGCATAAGAAACGATGAGGGTCCTGACCTAAGGCAGAGGCAGTGAGTCAAGCTTTTCCTGCCTCCCCAGAATACGCTTAATTGATTTATGTGTTGCCTTCAGCAGCCAGCATGTCTGCTTGGCTGTCCTTGCTGCCTCTGAAGTGTCATCCACTGTCTTTACAACATTTGTCTTCCTTTGTCTCTCTGTACCGCACTTCATGTACCTGTCTCTCCTATTAGACCTCAACAACTCGAGGGCAGTCCGTGTACCCCTTTAATCTTTGTCTTTGCTGCACAAGTCCTGTGCCTGGTGTCTCAAGTTCATAATGGATATAGTATATCCGTTTATCACGGCTATAGCCTAGAGTTCTTTTTGAGAAGTAATAGGAAGAATAGGTTGTTGGAGAGGGAGGATGCGGGAGGAGAATTCTTTTGCTCTATAATAAACGAAGGGATGTTGACAGATGAGAATTCTATATGACTCCACTTGCACTCCGTCAAAGTGCATCAGCGTTCTTCCGGGATGCCAGGTAATTTCCTGGCAGGCTTATTGTTTACTCTCAGTTAACGTTACACAACTTCTGTGCCATCTCTTCAAAATCAATTAGACTTCAACACAAATAATTAGAGATAGGAGTAGCATCTGCTGGTTTTATTACCTATGTCCCTAAGTACCAACCTACTGTCTATGCTGTAAGTGAAACCCTGCTCTCTTCCCTGTAAATTCTGTGGGGCATGGCCATTTAGCTACGGGGCTTGCAAATGTCTTTATCTTATTAAATTGAAAAACCCTACACAGAAGCCAGTGCAGAAAGTGAATATTTACAAGGAGCTGTTCTCAACAAAGTTTGGGGGCCCAAAAACTTGTCCAGTTGTTCTCTTGTCCATCTCATCCATACCTCCAAATAAAGGGATGCCAAAAAGCACTAATTAAGACCATCACCATTTTCCTCTTAACTATTCTCTTTGATCCAATTTCTCTTAAATTTTAGACTATTATTACATGCAGTTTTTCACAGGCACTTGGTTTTGTTTTTATAATCTAAAATGCTCTACCACTTTTTGGCCCTGGTGTCTTCCAAGAAGAGAGAGATATTTGGCTTCCTTTCTGGCCCCCTTTCTCCTTCCCAAGTTCTTATATAGCATTCTCCAGGACTGACGGGAGGACATTCTTGCACCTAGCAGTAAATGCCTACAAAGACCCTAAATCAGGGATAATCATCATTTAGATAAAAGCTTTCTTTGAAAGAGTGTTCAGGAGGTAATATTTCCCTTGAATTCACACAGTTTATTATTCTGGTCAAAATTTAATTATACCTCATGGAGCTTTGCCACTCATGAGTGTATTTAATGGCCGTTGCGCTTTTACTAAGTGTGTTAAAATTAATACTTGGCTTTACAGAATGAGAGGCTGAACTCTCTGCCTAAAGATTTTACAAGATTTCTAAGAGGCTTAGAGAAATCAAAGAGACCTCAGCTTGTTTTTGCCTACATGTGAAAATGTAGTCATTTATTTTTCTTGAACACATACAAAAACAACTACATACATAAAATTTGGTGAAGGATTACTTATTAGAAGAAACAGAAGGCATTTTATAGGCATAGGTTTCTAGGCATTCTGGTGACAATAGCCCAGTCCTCCCTTCTATCTTAGTCCATTTCTTTCCTATTTCCAGAAGGTTTTACCACTCACGTACAGAAGCTGACGAAGGGCTGGGGCAAGGGGCTCTCTGTCAGCCACGCAAGGTGGCTTTGCAATGAATTCTTTCTGTCCAGTAAAATAATTCTGAGGTTATGCCTCACTTTAAGAAACCTGGTTTATAATCTTAACATACTCAGTAATTCTCAGCTCTGTTAAGAGTAATTACACCTTGAAAAAGGTCTTTGCAAGTAAGTGCGTTTACCCAGATTCCTGAAAATAACCCTCTCAGTGCTTTCCAGGGATTGTTTACAGATTATTAATGATCTAGAGTAAGGAGAAGAGAAACTTAAAGTTATAATGTTTGGGGATCTGCTGGCTCTTTGAAGAACAATCTGTGAAGATGAGAAGGTATCCTCAAAATGATTTAAATTCCTCAAATTCAACTTACACATCTTTTTTTTTTTTTAAAGAAATGTAACACCTATTTAATGATTTGTCTGGAAGTATATAGCAACTGTAATTTCCTATTTAATTTTCTGTATTTTATATAAGACATTTCAGTGAACAGAATAATACTGGCAACCCTTTCTGAGGTAGCTTCTAAGGTTGAGTGAGTAAGAAAGGGTTCTGCCCTGCCACGCATGCACAATTTTACTTTCTCTCACTTTGACTAATGTCACTTGTAATCTCTGAAGGGAGGTGCTTATCTAGAAATTTTAGTCTCCAAGTAATGATTACTTCCTTTTAAGAAGGTTATTTATTGTTATTTACTCCTAGAAGGAGATCAAACAACCCTGGATATCTTTTAAAATATTTATGTTTGAGTTTTTCGTGTGTTTTTATATAATTTAATATAGGAATATCTGATATTCTTAAGAGCCATAAACCCTCAAAGCTAGCAAAGCAGATCATAGAGGAGGAAGAAAAAAATATATAGAATATCTTAGAAGACTGAAGAATTAGGAAAATGGTCTTATCGAATTATGCCAAGATACCTGAAATTACTCATAGGAGCTTCAAATATTCATTGAGTGCCCAGTATATGCCACAGATTTATTAGCTAGGTTAGGTTTAAGGAGAAGACTATCCAACATCTGAACCGAATTAGGTAAAAAGTCACGATCTTTTGGGGCCGACCTCACCAGGAGTTTTCTATGCAGGAATTTGGTAAAGCAGGACATGTCCAGAGAGCAAGGACTTAGGGAGAAGGTTCTGGAAGCCATTTTGCATGAGAAACTGTTAAAGAAACAAGAGCTGTTTATCTGGAAAAGGGAAGATTTTTGATAAAGAGATCATGAGAAATGTCTGTCGATCTTCACTGTTCAATATGGTAGCCACTAACCACATAGGACTATTTAAATTTAAGGTAATAGTAAATAAAATTTTAGAAATTAGTTTCTTAGTTGCACCAGCACATTTCACAGGCCGGCATGTGATTAGTAGTTACCATATTGGACAGCGCTCAGATATAGCGCATTTCCAACATTCCAGAAAGTTCTATTAGACAGCACTGCTCTAAATTCTTGAAGAATATTATGTAAGAGAAAGAATAGATTTATTGCATACACCTCCAGAAGATACAGTTATGCCCAATGGGAAAAAACGAGAGGGAAATTTTTTCTAACACTTCAAGCGGTCAGTAACAAGCAGCAGAGTGGGAAGCTCCTTAAGAAGAGAAACACTGACTCTTGGTGGCTCTTGTCAAGGATGCTGTAGGAGGACGTACGAGTAGATGCCAGACTTCCCAGCTGTCAGACTTTGTCTGCCTGTTCATGTCAGGCTCTGAAACATGGCCCAGCCAGCCCACTCAGGCATCTGTTTGAAGCTCTCTGAAACTAGCTCCATTGTTTGGTGAGAGCAGGTACCTGGTGGCCTGCCTGAGACTCATTTCAACTTCCTCTCTCAGTTCTGTCTTAATCTGATTTGAACCCTCCTTGGGAAAGCTGGTAATTTTAAAAGCTCATTAAAAGCTTTCAATAAAATTATGCCTAGAAAGAATTTATGTCTAGAAATCCAGAAGTGGAGATATATTTTCTGAATATAAATTTGGGTGAATGATGAATGGGGAATAATGAAAAGTCTTCATTTTCTAACCCTAGATAGGCTTGAGTTATCCAAGATCCTATGTATTTACACACTTGAACTTCAGCAGAATGAAACATCAATTAGAAGCTGGCAATAGTATTTCCTTTGGGTACGCCATAAAGCAAATAATTGGCCTGTGTGTTTGAAGAGGTCTGTGTTTGCAGGGTGACTTTATGGCAAAGTCATGCCTTCTCAAATTCACGGTCGAATTTATAGAGATTGAAGGACCATAACTAGCAGGTATTTATAAAGCAAAACTGGGCTTGGTTACCTGAGTATATTCTTTAATTGAAGTTTCATGGTGTTGCCTTATATATGAATCTCAACTCTGGTCAGGCCTGGGCAGTTTTACTGGCCTTTGAGTTCTGAAAAGACACTCTCGCACTGCCTGAGAGTTCCAGAGGAGAAGTCCATGTATTAAACACAAGAAAATTGTCTCTCCAAGAGTTGAAGAGGAAGAGCTGGGATTTACTATAGAGTCACTAGAGGCAGACTGTGGTCTGAACACATCAGTCAGCTTGGATCGACCTTGTTTATTTTTAAACATTTTGAAATTTGCTCCTTTGAATGGTATAAGTACCTGTTCTCTCTTTTTTCTCCTCTTCTATTCAACCCAGAATCTGGTTTACTCCTAGCCAATGCATGGGGTAAATGATGCTCTAGGTAAGTGTTACATCATGACATGTTCTTACCTGCCCTGTGCTTGAAGCTCAGGTAGCAGTTCTGTGCCCTGGCCCTCCAGGGAATTGTCTCCTCAGGGCAAACACAGAGGCATTTATTGGCCAGAACTGGGTTTCTTCGGAAAGCATCTTTGATTTGATCTGGTTACACTGAGGAAGGAACTCTTGATTATGTCTGCACATAGTCAAGAGAAAGTTCTCATGGGAAATGATGCTTAAGTGAAGCCAAAGAATGAGTAGGAGTCTGTGGCATAGATGAGAAGGGGAGAGCGTTCCCGGGAGTGGGTGTGGCCTGTACAAAGGGAGAGAAACAACAGAGCTTGAGGTATTGAAGGGAAACACAGGTGGTTTTGTGAAAATAACTAGTGGGAGAATCATTCGTTTATTAATAAATATTTATTAAACACCAAGTGATGTGCTTGGTGCTGTTCTGGGCACCAGAGATGTATTAGTGAATAAAACCAGGATTCCTGCCCTTACGCTAGTGAGAGACGTCAGAAAATAATCAATACACATGATGCAAATACTAAATTAATTTTTCTAAAGCATTTAGAACAATCCATGGCACATTATATGGGATACTCGAGTGTTTGATTGACAAACTGATAATTTTATGTGTTTTTCAGAGGCATTAGGTGCTGGGAGTGGGGTGTCATAGAGCTTCATAAAGGAAACTGGAAGTGTCAAGGGGCATATTAGGTACTGGGTTGTGATGTTACAATTTCTTTGAGAAATATTTTTTAAAAAATACCATTGGGCAAAGACTTAAAATAAGTACAGAGTTAATGATACAATTATTTTGCTAAGAACCTGTCTATGCAGGTAACAGCCAGTGCAAAGGCCCTAAGGCAGGAGAATATTTTCAGGAAATATCAAGGATGCCAGGATAGAAGGATAAGGTTGGAGATATGGGAGGAGACAGAGGAAGTCATCGTAAAGATTTCTAAGTTATCTGAGTAAAATAGAAAGTCACAGGGATGCAATCTGACTTAGGTTTACAAGTTTAGTATGGCTGCTAAGTTTAGTATAGAAAATAGAGTTTCTGAGGGCAACGTTAACAGCCACATGAAGAGGCAGCCAGCCAGGCAGCCATACAAGGCACTAACCTGCAAAGGGCACTGAAATAGCACTAGGAATTTCATAAGAAAGGATTTGATCATACCAGAACTTCCTTGGGGAGAGTATTATATGTAGTGAGTAAAACAACCCTGGGACATGTTTGGTGGGCAACAAAGATATTCACTGAATGTCTTCTGAGGACTATGGGTCTAGTAAACTGTAGATCTTTTGTTTTGCTGAGTGGGAGCTACAGTCTGGGGCCAGAGATGTATTGTCAGAATCATAGGGAAGAGGCTAAGTGGACACTCCTTCCCGACTTCCCTCCATTTAGAGCTCGGCCCCTTCTGACAGGACTTTGTATTAAATCAGACCACTCAGAGAGCCCTGCGTTTCAGTCCTACTGCCCTAAGGAGAAGTTCAGAGGCCATATCCTGAATGACCTTGACCGCCCTTCAACACATACCTAGTTACACAAACTATATACACTTCCATGATGGCCTTCTTTTTCTACCACCAGATAACATAGGAAAATGTTCTATTCTCTTATGCCAGAAGCAGTTTCATTCCATTCTTCAGTAATAATGATTCATTGTTGTTCAGAAAGTCATTGCAAATCATTTCTGAAAGCACCTGCTCTTGAACAATGGGATTTAGCTGAGGATGACTCAGAGGATTAGCTGCTGCTGTCCTAAACATGTGGACCATACCTGGAAGAGGAGGCACAGGGATCTTTGACATGAAAGAGCAGTTCCCAGAACCATATTTCAGAAAGGACAATCTTGGGCATTACCTAAAGGAGTCAGTTCTCCAAGGAGACATAATAATCCTTAATGTATATGTGCCTAACAACAGGGCACCAAATTGCCTGAGACAAAAACTGATAGAACTGCAAGGAAAAGTAGATGAATCTACTCCTATCACAATTGGTGGCTTCATCACCCCTTTGTCAGAAATGGACAGGTTCAGCCGGGAGAAAATCTGGAAAACTAGTTAAACTCAACAACACTATCAGTCAACTGGGTATAATTGACATCTAGAAACTACTTCATCCAACAGCCGCAGAATACACATTCTTCTCAAGCTCACCTGGAATATTCACCAAGATAGACCGCACTCTGAACCATAAAACACATCTTGGCAGATTTAAAGAACAGAAATCATACAGTGTCTGCTCTCAGACCACAATGGAATTAAACTAGAAATCAATAAAAGATAAGTGGAAAATTCCAGAAAGAACATTCTAATCACCAATACCCTGCTTTAATTCGGTGTGCTTTTATTGAGTGCCTGCTACATGGCAGGTCCCCAAGGGTGAAAACCTCATGGTTGTGTTCTTGATGTACCCATTCCCTGACTCCATGATCTCTGTCACCGCTTGTGCAGTAAATAAGCATTTATCAAAATAGGAAAATTTACTTGGAATTAATGATCTATGGGCTAGAGATGGGGGTGAGGTAGGCAGAGACCCTGACAATGATAACATATTTCATAAGTGCTCTGCGATCTAGATGTTACTATGGGAACATCGAGGAGGCTTTGTTTTATTATCTTACATCCTTTATCTGTTTCTTTTTGTATCACCCTGTTCCTGGGTCTATGTTATTTTCTGCATATTGCCGTGCATGTATATAGGGGCTTGATAAAAGATTGTTAATAAAGTAATGATAGCTACCATCATTTATTGAGTTCCTCCCATCTTCACAAACATTTTCTCAATTAATCCTTCAATAGCCTAATCAGGCAGGTGTTATCTCTATTTTATAGAGAAAAAAAAAGATAAGAAAAATGGGCTAATAGGCCCCAAATAACCAGCTAAAATGATGACTGTTGCAACTGGTTTGTGGACCCCGGTCCAGCTGACCCCACTGTACTCTGGATCTACCTCTTGTGATGTGAACAGAAGATGATCTAATACATCCTATTTTCCAGTTCCTCTTTGGGAAAATGGCACTGATCCTTCCTGCCTACTTCACTGGGCCGTTTTGTGTTCGAATGTAAACTGTGATGTACAAATAATGAGGTATGAAAGTAATTACTTGTTCACTGTATAGTAAAAGCTCCTTTAGCCTAGAAATTGTCTTGTTCATCTTCGATCTTTCCAATTCTCACCTCGGTCCCTGAAACATAGTAATTTTTGTTAATCTTTTTTTGCATGATAACATTACAAGTTAAAGAGAGAATACATAGTCATGAAGGGGTTTGCAAGCTATTTTTTAAATGTTGGAATTGTATTTATGAAATTGGAAAATGTAAATTTATATTCCATCCAGGTTTAAGAAACTAGGTTTTTGATGGTGAATGTGTTTCCCATCAGATTCCAAGTCACACGTGCCAACTCTGCAGGCCGCGAGCAGACTTGGCGAAGGTGCTGCCAGGCTCTGTGCCTGCACAGCTCGGTCAAGAGTGAGAAGTAATTGCTCACTGGGCCCGGCACACTAAAGCACATTTTGCAAAGCTGCTTTTTGCACATCATCAATTGGAAATGTAACTTTCAGAGTATAAGTCATTTTAGTTTGTATGTATTCAGAGTGACTGCAGAATTGCTTTAGCAGATAATTTCATGGTGAGAAGAAAAATACTTTTTAGATGTGCTCAACTGAAATCCTGAAAGCTCAAGTAAAGGTATTCAGCTTTCTTTTTTCAATGGCTGTGCTCCCTTTACAAAGAAAGTAAAGGAAAATTATCTAAATTTCTCCTTTCCGTGGGTAAGATGCTATGCCCCCTACATTGTTTGATCTTTCGATTGACTCTTCTATTGTTGATTTTATTGTCTAGATGATTTAGGCTGATGTGAGTTTTCATCTTTATTATTTTCACTTTACTCTTTATGGGCAGCATCACTAACCCTATAGGGAACCACCTTGTGAAGTCATGGGCATAGGCATAGGAGAGGACCGGAGAATGGGTGTAAATAGCTTCACATGCACCCACTGTTGCAAGGAGGAAAGAACTCAGAGCATACCTATTGATGATGTGTCTGGAAAGTCTCCACAAATAAAAAATAAAAATAATTGCATATGCTCTCTTAGTTCTCTGGTTCAGTGCTTCTCAAGCTATCTGTGGTGAAGGATTCATTTCTGATCTTTTAAAATATCCAATCCACGGCAGACTAAGACTTTTGTCAAAATATAAGTTAAATTTAGAAAAATTAAATTTAAAAAAGGTGAATAAAATGAAAGCCCCATTTTTTAATTAGATTCAACAGACATAAATTTATAGTTCAGTAAACATATTCAGAACATAGATAAAAAGGAAAGAATTGCAAACACTATGCACATTTTTTATTTAACATGCACACAAGTGATTACTATAGAAAATTCCTATTGTACTTTTTTCATTCCACAACTATAATTAAACAAAGTTACGAGTGAATTAGCAATTTCTCGTATTACATACCTGTATGCACACTACAAATGAACACCATGCATATATGAGCTTGCTTTTTGTTTGCTAATTTATCCAGTCTAGGTTAGACTGACAAAAATGTCATATTCAAGGGACGTAGGATGGAGCCCGAACTGAGTGCATCAAGGACACTGGCCATGGTTCAGGCACTCAATAAAAGTGTGCTAAATTAAAGTAGATTATTGGCAACTAGATTATTCTTTCTGAAATATGGTTTGGGAACTCCTCATCCATGTCAAAGATCCCTGTGGCTCTACTCTCAGGTATGGCCCACATGCTTAGGACAGCAGCACCTAATCCTCTGAGCCATCCTCAGCTAAATTCCATTGTTGAAGAGCAGGTACTTTCAGTCATGATGTTCAATGACTTTCTGAATAGTGATGAATCATTATTACTGACCAGTAAAACACATTCTCCTATGGGGTCTGGAGACGGGAAAGGAAATTCGTCATGGCAGTGTGTATGGCTGATGTTCATAGGTATGTTGTGAAGGACATTTAAGGTCATTCAGGATCTGGCCACATTTCTCCTATGGGTGGTGAGATTGACATACAGGATCTTTGGGTGAACTGATTTCATGTTGACAGGAATTAAAAAAGAGAGTCTAGCTAATTTAGCATGGCTCAGAATATTTATTTTTAATTTTTATCTAATGAAGTAAGTGGTACTGTGTTTTCAAAATTCATCTTCAGTTCTTCATGAGTAGCCAGTTCCAAAAATATTAAATTTAAATTATCTTTTGATGAAAACACAAATCCATAGACTTGTCTATGCACAAATCTAGGAAAATAAATACAAAACGTTCTTTCAAATTCAGAAAATATGTGGTGATAACTTTTTGCAGATGTGCTATAAGAACATCACTTCCTTCACTGATAATTGTTAAACTCTGGAACCTGTCAAACTGTGGAAACTATCCTTTTAAGCTGTTAGCTCTTGTTTCTGGTCTTCAATCTTATCTGCCATTGAAAATCATTTTTCTCTCTTACATGGAAGTAGTAAGATCATTAAAATAGCAAAGACAGACAAGTAACAAGTTTATCTGTCTAATTTAGAAAGTTGGGACCAAGCTAATTTCTTATATTGCAAAACACTAAGAGTTCATCCTATACTTCAGACATTCTTGACAGAACTTTTTCTCTTAACAACCATCAAACATCAATATGCAATACTGTTGTTTATGATTAGTTTCCTTCTCTCTTATTCAGAGGAATCATGAATTTAACTCTTTAACCTTACGTAATTCACAATTTTTACTGTTATCACTAGCTGCAATGTTTAGTTTAGTGGACTGACTTTTGAAGCAAGTCTTTCTCAGCAAAGAGCACTGCCATAATTTACATTCTGGTGCAAGTTTATTAATCTGGGTAATCATTCTAGAATGTTTTCCTGTCTTTGCAGCTGTGCCATCAGAACATACTCCTACACAACACTTGAACTACAGACCACATCTGTTGATCATGTAATTCTTTTTAGCTTTATACATTTGGCAGTGAGCATGAAAGAAAAAAGGATTCTTCTTCATCTCACCATCGCGTTCAGTCGCATATGTCCTGAGAGACTGTTCTATTTGCAGTATCAGTGCACTTGTCAACTTGCAATGAAAAACACTTTGCTTGCTTTATTTAATCTATGAATTGGTCTTCCATATCATTATCCTAATATCTTAATTTTTGTTATAATTTGAAGTGGTACTGGAGTTACCTTCTTTGCCAAAGATTCACCTAACAGTTTCAAGCAAACACTTCTGATGCAGATTTTCACTAGCGTCATCAACTGCACAGGGTTTTTTTTTTTTGCCTCAGCAACCCAAAGTGCTATTTTAGTAGAAGTCTGCAAAGAGTCAATGTGTAAAATAGTGAACATTTGTTTCTGTGGCTTTCTAATGCAATAGTCTTTTATTTCAAAGAATTCGTTTTGAGCTTTTTTTTTTTAGCCTGTTGTAAGTAAATGCTGCCCAAGAAGTTTTGAAGGTATCATTAATTAGAATACCTCCTCCAATAACACACTTTTGGGTTTAGCATGCTACCTTCAACCGTGGCTGCAAATCCAAGCTTAATATATGAAGAATTACATTTCCAAATAAAACTAGCATGAATTCTTTGGTCTCTGTTTCTTTGGAATGATTCTGTTGCCATTATTTGATTTATATCTACTGATATTGTCAGACAAAATAACGTCTTTTCTTGAAACAAACCATTAAAAAACGTTTTGTGAAATTTCTTTTAAAATTTGTAAATTAGAGCTAAAAAATATATCATAGTTTTTCTTAATTTAGCTGATAATGTTAAACTATAAATTAAGCAGTGTTGATAAAAATTGAAATCTCAAAAGTAACAAGTTATAAAAATAAATGCATGCCAACATTTTCTCTATCTACCTTGTCTTCTGTGGCCTTCTTCATCTGACTTCCTGATTGGCCACCTCGTACTTCTCATATGAACTAGCACAATGCTGGGTAGGAAGAAATTTCTCTAGTAATTGTTTAAAATCTGTAGCCTAATTCGTGAGAAAATCAGGGAGACTTGTGTTTTATGGCTTGTGGTTTCCACTTCATGTCACTTCCTAACAGGGATGGCAGTATCTAATTGTGTCCTGGGGAAATGAGATATTTCTCCAATTATATGTGTAAGGTCCATGATTATATTGATTATATTTAACTGGATATGTGATACCTAAAAAGAAGAGCTGACTCCAGGTCAGTAATTTACAGTGTGCAAACACTTACAGTGTACAAGGTCCTGTGCTAGATGTGGTTGGGAAGATGGGGGTAAGACAATCATAGTTTCTGTCTTCTATGACCTAACAGTTTTTTAAGGAGGATAACTCAAATATAAAGTGCATCAATGATCTGTTGCTGCATAAGAAATTACCCCAAAGCTTAGTGATTTAAAAAAATTATATATTTTTTTATTTAGCTCATAAATATGCAGGTGGGCAGTGGTTCATCATGGTGTCTCATTTCAATTTCACATGTTGTCAGAGGCTTAGTTCAACTGGGGACTGGATGATGCTCTTTCAAGATGGCTCACTCACATGCGTGGCAAATTGGTCCCTGGATGTAAGCTGGGAACTCAACTGGGGTTTTGAGCAGGGGCCAGGTTTCCTTTCATGTAAGACTTTTCACAGGCTGCTTGGACTTCTAAGAGGGGAACAGACCTACTGACAGGTATGTGACAAGATTTTAGGAGATCATGCATGATGGAACATATTGTTGTAACCATCTTTAGAAAATAAAATCTTCCATACAAGATTTTCATTCATTCAACAAATATTTATCAAACACTTACTATGTGCCTGATAATGATAAGGATTTGATATTCAAAGATAAAGATAACATGAAGTCTGTCTAAAGAAATTAATAATTGTGGGTAAAAAAGTGATATAATTAACTACCTCTAATAAAATGTGGTAGAAGTTTGTACAAATTACAGTGGTGGCACAGAGGACGGGGAGGTGGTACAATTCCTCTGGGAAGTAACATTTGAGTTGGCTCTAAAAAGGAGTATAGGGCAGCAGTGCTCAAATTGTGACCTGTGTGTTCATAAGGGTCCCCAAGACATTTTCAGGGAGTTTGTGAGGTCAAAACTATTTACATAGTAATTCTAAGACATTATTTGCTGTTTTATTGTGTTGCTATGTGTACTGATGGTGCAAACACAATGGTGTGTAGAATAACTGGCATATTAGCATGAATAAAGACAGTCCCCAACTGCATTAGTTTTCATCCTATTCTTTACTGTCATGCACTCATTGAAAAAGAAATCCTTTTTCACGTACGAATGCCCTTGACGAAACAATACAAATAATTAAACTTATTTAATCTCTATCCTTGAGTACACATTTTAATATTCTGCATGACAAAATAAGAATACATAAAACACTCTGCATACTGAAATACTATGGTTGCCTCAAGGAAAAGCATTTGTGCAGTTGAACTCTAAGCTGAGAGAGCTGTTGTTTTGTTCATGTCTCCAGCACCATTTTTACTCGAGAGAACAACTGACAAACTAGTTATCCACACCGGGGTATTTGGCAGATGTTTTCTTGAAAACCAATGAGGTGAGCCCATCACTTCAGGGAAAACAACTGACAGTATTTGTTGCCAATTAAAAAACTAAAACTTGCAAGCAAAAATTAAAATTATGAAAAATTGGTATCTACCACCTTACTTTTGAGAGTGTTCAGTATTAAAGATGATTAGATATAATTTATGATATTAATGAATAGGAATTTTTGATATTATTTAATGAAACATGTTGACTTTTAGAACTGTGTATCTCAATGAGCCCATATTTTCCAGATGATCAATGCATGATGTTACAAAACCACACGAGTGAATTATCTATTCAAGGTGCAAGGTGGACCAATGTATTAGTGTAACAGAGTATGAAAATTCATTGATATGGTTTCAAATTCTACATTAAACCGTAAGGAACTACCACTTGTTGAATTTAGGCTAGGAGCAAAGAAGAATGTCCTAGCCTGAAAAGGCTATTAAAATATTTCCCCCTTTTCCATTTATATATCTGTGTGAGACTGAATTTCTTCATATACTTCAACTAAAACAACATATCACTTCAGATTGAGTGCAGAAGTAGGCATAAAAATATAGCTGTCATTTATTAAACCAGACATTAAAAATGATTTGGAAAAATGTAAAGCAGTAACACTCTTCTTACTAATTTTTTTAAATGTTTGGACAATTGCTATTTTCATAAAATATGTTTCTATGTTAATGTATAATGAGTTTATTATTTTTAAGTGGATAAATAAGTATCTTTACATTTTCTCAGATTTAATTTCTAATATGGTAAATAGCAACAGATATAATCCACATAAAGAAAAGCTTTCTTGTCTTCAATTTTTTAAGAGTGGAAAAGAGTCCAAAGTCTCAAATTTGAAACCCAGATTTAAGTGTGTCGTATTCACCAGAATAATGAATATGCTGGAACAAAGACTCGGGATCCTGGGTGAGAGAGTACTATAGGCACATTTAGATTATCATACAAAGGTCTTATGGACGTCAGTGAGGAGCAAGAGACAGGTGTGAGAGATGAAACTGGCCAGAGGCTGGCCAGGTAGGCTAGGACCAGTGCAAAAATAAAGTGCTCAGGCCTCAGGCTGCCTGGTTAAAATCTTAGTTTTGTCACTTGGTTCCTGTGTGATTTGGGGCAAGTTACTTAACCTCTCTGCATCTCAGTTTTTAGATACTTAAGACAGCATTCATCACAGTACCTATTATCTAGGTCTGTGAGGATTTAATTAAATAATCTGTAAAATACTTGATGCAAAAAAAGCACTCAATAAATAACAGCTACTTAAAAAAATTGTTTTAATTAGTTGCAAGTATATAGTACATTGGTTAGATGTCTATATAGTTCATTAAACAAACCCCCAATTGCTGCCTTCCTCCTATGACCCTCCACCTAGCCATATTATTAATGCTAACTGCATTCCCTATGCCATGCTTCCCATCCCTATGACCATCCATCAGCCACTAATTTGTATTTCTTTAACCTTTCACCCCATTCTCCTAGCCTTCCCTTCTGTCTATCACCAAATTGTCCACTATATTTGTGAGTCTGTTTTTGATCAGTTTGTTCTTTTTATTCCTTAGATTCCCCATATGAGTGAAATCTTTCTCTGTCTGACTTAAATACCTTCTAGGTCCATCAAAGCAATATCTTTTTCCATCCCTTTCCTTTTAGTTTGTGTGTGTGTTTTTAATCTGAAGTGAATCTCTTGTAGGCAACATGTAGGGGTCTTGTTTTCTTATCCACTCATCCACTCTATCTTTTAGTTGGAGCATTTAATTCTTTTCCATTTAAGGTACTTATTGATAGTAATGTAGTTGTTACCATTCTTTATTCCTATTTTTGATACATGTTTTTCCTTAAAGACATCCCTCCAACATTTTCTGTAATACTGGCTTGCTGATGATAAATTCCTGTAGCTTACTTTTGTCTGGGAACCTCTTTATCTGTCCTTCAACTCTAAATGATAGCTTTGCTGGATAAAGTATTCTTGGTTGTAGATTCTGGGTCTTCATCATGTCAAATATTTTGTGCCAAGTCCTTCTGTCCTATGTAGTTTCTTTTGAGAAATCAGCTGCCAGTCTTATAGGTGTTCCCTTATAGGTAACTATCTGTTTTTCTCTTGCTACTTTTAATATTCTTTCTTTGTATTTAACTTTTGGCATTTTAATTATAATGTGTTTTGGTGTGAGCCTCTTTGAATCCCTGGTTTTGGGGATTCTCTGAGCTTCCAGGGGTTTTTATGTCCATTTCCTTCACCAGGTTATGGAAGTTTTCTATTATTATTTATTCAAACAGCTGTTCAACATCTTGTTTTCCTTCAGGTACTCTGATCAGATGCATGTTTTGACCCTTAATAGTGTCCCATGTGCTTCTTAAATTATTTTTATAGTCCTTGCATCTTTTTTCTTGCCATTCTGATTGAGTGTCCTTGGCTTTCCCATCCTCTAGATAGGTCATTTGATGCTTTTCTTTATTCACTTTGTTTATTTCATTTAATATACTTCTCACCTCAGAAAATGTGCTCTTCATTTCAGACTGGTTCCCTTTTATAATTTCCATTTCCATTTTTTATCTCTCTGTTGAAATTCTCACTGAATTTATCTACACTTCCCAAAAATTCATTGAACATTTTTATAACCAGTGTTTTGAACTTTGCACCTGTTAGATTATTGGCCTCCATTATATCTGGATCTCTGTTCTATTCCTTTGTATGGTTTCTACTTCTTTGTCTTTCCTTTTTGACTGCCTTTCCATGTCTGTTTCTGTGTACTAAGCAAAGCTCCTAAGTCTCTTGGTCTTATTAGTGTGGATTTGTGCAGTAGGTATCTAGCGGCACAGTCGTAAGAGGGGTTCAGCTGCAGGCCAAATTTAGCCCAAGCCTTTACCCTTCCAGGGCCACCTGTTAAGATTCAGCAAGCAATCCACAGATGCTGTGCTTATAGTTGCCTCAAAAGGCCACACCAGAAACCAAGGCCAGCTGCCTCCTCCAGTGTGAGTCTAGGCACTGCTCAGCGAGGATCACCTGACTCACTGAGGATACACATGAATGTGGCTTGGGTGAGGCTACAAGTTGGGGGAAGTGGGGTTTCAGGGAATCCTCTGGGCAGAGCGACCTCTGTTATCCAGTTTGATGACATCTCAGCTGTGGTGGACACGCGCACTGGGAGGGAGGAGGATTCAACAGGGAACAATGGATACCGTGGGCACTTCATACAGAGCGAGTCTCCACTCAGCCCTCACTCCAACAATGTCTGCCTGTAAGTTCCTGGTGCCCCCTGCACACAACCGAATAGGCACTGGTGCTCAGAGCAAGCAGGTCCATCACTGTGAAAATCCACTCGCAGTTGTGGCCCCTTTAAGAGGCGTCTGCCTCTGCCGCAGCCTCCTTCTCACTCAGCTGCTGGAGACCGTGCAGCCCCGCATCCTCGCCCCATCCTACCTTCTGCCGTTGTGCTTTCTTGGATTTCTCCCTATTTACATGGCGTGTTTATCTAGATCCCAGGTGGTTTTTCTTGCTGCTGCTCCTTGTTTATGTCACAGCTTTGATTTGGTCGCCAGAGGGATGAACAGAGCCTCTATCATCTATGCCATGTTTTTCTCTCCTCTGAATAACAGCTACTGTTTTTACTAAGGTGTTTGGACTCTGTTCTCTAGTAAGAGAGAGTTTGGAGGGTTTTAAACAAGAAAAAGATATGATTGGATTAAGATGTGCTTTAAGAAAAACACGGGGAGAGCTTGTTGTAGTTGGGACTTTTTCTGATGCAACGTGATCCTCAGGGGAAAACTTTTATGGCCAAGTCCCACCAGCTACTTCTGTGGTGAAGTCTTCAACCTCAGAAGGCTCTTGGGGCATTTCAGTGAGCCACGTACTTAGGTGGCAATTTTATCTTTAACTGATAATCAGTTCTCTTTTGTGAAAAATTTTGCTGGCCCATTGACTTCCAAATTTGAGCTGATTTTTGTCTTCATTTCACTCAGCTATTTATGTCCATTACTAGTTAAAAAAATCATTTCACTCTCCTCAAGTAATTGGCTGCCTGCTACCCATTCTCACACATTCCCATAGTTCCTGAGGTAGCCGGAAGCTACCATGGCACAGTCAGCAGAACCAGGCCAGGCCAGGAGCAGCTCACAGGGAGAGGAGCTACTGGTGGCCAAGAAATCACTGCGTTATTACAGAGAGTGAAATTCAGTTCATCAACAATGCATTGATCTGACTCTGTGCCAGGCACTGAGGAGCAAGTAACAGAGGTGAAAGAATATGCCTCCTAGCCCAGCTGAGAGAAGCTTGCCTGTCCTTTCAGTGGGAGGATGAGTCGTGTTTGCAAATAACTGCATCGTGAGTTATGTGTGACAAGTGCTAAAACAGAAGTAAAGCAAAGTGCTTTGGGAGCCCAGAGGAGAGCCTGCTTCAGGCTTGTGGAGGCTGGCCAAGACTGGATAGCATTTGAGCTGGGCCTTCAAAGAGGGGTCAGGTTCTAATGGGGAGGAATGAGCAGATGAAAATCTTTCTATGGATAGAACAACATGAATAAAGATAGGGATGTAGAACAGGCAGAATCAGCAACATAATTTGTACAACTGAAAATGCTAAGCCCCTTGTTAAAAAAAATCATTAAACATTTTAAGACGGTGATATCAGAGCCTTTAACCAAGCATAGGACCTTCCTAGGGCATAGGCCATGTGACTGTACGGGCTGCACATCCATGGAGCAAATCCTGAATGCAGGTGCATACAAGGACAGGGCCAGGATAAAACCCAGGGACACTCAAAGCTTGGCTGTTCGTACTCCTCATGAAGGTGCCATTTCTTCCTCCTGACACCTGGCCAGCCCTCCTTTGCCATCTCTCTTCATGAAAAATATGACCTTTGTGTCAACATACTATTTCTTAATCGTTCCTCTTTTAAGGGAGAAAAGTGTGTGTGTGTGGGGGGGCGGTAACTGAGAGAGTTTCCAGTCTCTGTAAAATGTAAATGTAGCCTATGATTATTGCTTCTCAACTGGGAAAAAGTTCCCATCAAATACGTTACTAATTTCTTCAATTAACTACTCCCCCTCTTTTATTTTTTTAATCATCAGTACCTAATTATCATTAAATATTTCTTGGCTAAGCCTGTTGTTTTTATGACCTATTTTATAAAGACATCACACTCTTTTCCTTAAACATTTTTTAAATAGAGAGACTAGCACTGTGCTCCAGCTTTCTTTCCCTCCCTGGTTTCTCTATGCCCCTGTGAGAAAGTTTGCTCTGGGGCTCCACTCACCCTGGGAAAGTACCCTGGCAGCCCCCTTGAATAACCTCACTGCAGAAAGGAAAGTTTGAAGAGAGGGAAGACAAGAATACACCTGGAGCTGAGGAACCTGTTTGTTCGTGAACTTGTCCTGGGCAATTGCAATTCAAAGGATGGGAAAATTGAGGAATTAACAGCTGAATCTGTGACCTTACAGTTTAATAAATGTAGGCTTGATTTCAGTTTCAAATCCCCCCAAACTACCTAAATGGAAAAACCATGAGCTCAGTGATAATAGAACCTTTGGGTGTCTGGACAGGATAGCAGAAAAACTTCTAAATCTCACACATCTAAACTTCAGTGGAAATAAACCCGTGGAAACTTTGAAAAAGAGTGTCTGGAAAGCCTGGGTATGTTTAACCGGGAGGTTACTAACCTGAGTGACTACCGAGAGTGTCTTCAGGTTCCCGCCCCCGCTGACCTACCTGGATGGCTCTGACTGAGAGGGTGGAGAAGGCCTTGACTCAGGTGCTGAGGTGGAGGAGGAAGAGGACGATGGAGGAGGAGAAGGTGAGGAGAAAGAGTTTGGTGATGAAGATGAAGTCAGTGGAGAGGATGAGGAATGTGAATGTGGTAGAGAAGTCGATGAAGAGCATGAGAGTGAAAATGAAGAGGAGGAAGAAAGAGGAAAAGGTGAAAAGAAGAAGAGAAAAACAAATGGTGAAGGAGAAGGTGGTTATGACCCCAAGAGACTGCAAAAAGGAACTGTGCAGTATGAGTTGGATAGTTCATGGATTTGGTAGCTATTTTTTGTTTTGTTTTGTTTGTTTGTTTGTTTGTTTTAAATGTAGCTGTGATACAAGCCCCAGGATACCCACCCACCCAAAGAGCCAAGGACTAGGTCCTGTGCCCCTCTGCTTTCCTCCATTTAGTCCTTCTTGGAAATCCACCACCAAGCTTGGGGACTTCATTCCAACAGAATCATAAGTGTCGTTAGGTTTTCATGTAAGACTTGCCATAGCATAGATAGTCGTGATTGCTGAGTCGACCATCTGTGGCTACCAGTTACACCAAGATTGTAACAGCATTTTTACTTTTCATACAACAAAGAAGTGAAATATTGATGGTGTTGGGGCTTGGAAACCCTTGTGTGAAGGACTTTGTATCTGGACTGCCTGGGTTTGAATCTAGCTTCTGACTTACTAGCTGTATGACCTTGGCCAAGTTACTTAACCTCTCTGTGGCCGATCTATAAATAAGGGTAATGATAGTCCTCACCTCGTAGAGCTTTTCAAAGATATAAATGAGCCAGTTGACATGAATCATTGGAACAGTATCTTACACACAGTAGACATGTGCTTAGAGAAGCGTCTGGTGCAGTTGTGGAGTGGGTTCTGAGCCAGCCTTCCCGGGTATGAACCCCCCCTCTGCCACATAGAAGTTGTGTGACTCTGGGGAAGTCACTCAAACATTCTTGACTCAGATTCTTTATCAGTAAAATCAAGATGATGATAGTATCTACCATTAAGATAAATCATGTATGCAAGGTGGTTATAATAATGACTCACATCATAAAAGCTATATAAGTACTAGTTATTATTACTATTATTATTAATTTATTCATTTGCTAATCAAATATTTAGCTTTCCTATTCCCAAAGAGTCACAAGGCACTTGCCCTACAGCTATAGCAGTCAGAATTAGGACAACTGACTCATGAAAGAAGGAAAGCTCTGTCCAGTTTGATAGTTTATGACTCTACTTCTTGGCATCCTGTGTAGTAGAAAGCTGGGGGATCTAGCCTTCTGGGTAATTACTGCTTTGAAAGCAATGTGGAGAGAGGCAGTATGACCTACAGTGTCACTTAGCAACTGAAAAACTCCAGTACTGCTTTAACAAACTATTAAATTGATGGTTGTTCAGTGAGGAACATCAACAGATGCTGAGGTTAGATGCAGAGATCAGAGTTGTCAACAGTGGAGAAAGTGATTTTAATTTCTTTTTATTATTGTTGGGAGAGGTATTTCTGTAATAGGCGCTCTGTGCAGTCGTTGTGATGTTCCAGTTTAGTTCACTATGGTGACAGTTGTGCCTTCTGAATTTTTTCTTTTCTTCATTTTGTGATGCAGGAGAAAAATGAAGTTTGAGCTTTGTGATGCTTACAACTTCAGGACAAGACATAACTATTGTTGGAAAATGAGCCCAATTAAGCTTAAATGGTTTTGAAAATTATGTGTTATTTTAAATGACTTTATTAATTAGATGATTTGATGATTCATGTTGGAGAGATATAAAACTGAGGGCTGTCATTATGAAGTAAAGCAAGACGTAGGTTTGCAAACCTAGAAGCTAATCTACCTTTAGCCAAGTATAACTGTAACTAAGTGGCTGTCTCTGCAATCAAGAACTCAGCGAGCACAAAATAAGTGGAGGTAGCAAATTATTTGGAGACCTTTGTAACCTGTGTCTGGCATCTTTGATTCATTTGCAGAAGTAATTGCCTGTGGAAATTGCTGTGCTTTTATCTGTGGTGCTATTAAGTCACTGGTTGAAATGAGGTTGCTCTACTATGTGGTTAACGGGGAGCATGCAGTGGGAGCTGTTGTTTTATTCGACATATGAGAAGCACCTGAAAATGACCTTCTATCTCTCTTATAAGAATTTTGCTTGTTAAGTGATGTTCGCCAATACAGCAGAGTTTCAATGTGGTATAGGAATTTGTGCTATTCTTAGCAGGATAGTAAATGAGAGTTTTCAGGCTTTTCTTGTTATATAGGAAGGAATGTGTGAGTGTTTTATATGCTCTGATTTGGGGGGCATTTTCTATGTCCAAGGCAATAGCCATACAGCTTGAGGAGAAATGAGGGATAAAGCTGGTAGGAAATTTAGAGCTGAATTGTTGTCATTTTCATCAGTGTCTCATCCATCAAGGTGCAGCAGTCCTCCCTTATTTTAAGGGAGATAGTGCTAAAACCTCGGTGAATGCTTGAAATCATGGACGGTACCAAACCTGATATACTGTATACTGTATTTTTCCTATACATACATACCCTTTCACTTAAAGGAAGCAGTTCATAGTTTCCCTTTGACATATCCAAATTGCCAGCATCACTACTCTTGAAAACAAGCAAGCACTGTGATACCGTGACGGCCAATCTGATAACCAAGGCAGCCACTAAGCTGGGCACCTACAGCGTGGAGACGCCGGCAGAGGGATAATTTACATCCCCGGCGGGATGGAGCAGGACGGCACAAGATTTCATCATGCCGCTCAGAAAGGAATGTAATTGAAAACTTATGAATTGTTTATTTCTGGAATTTCTCATTTATTATTTTAGGGCCATGGCTTACCATAGTAACTGAATTGAAGAAAATGAAACCACAGACAAGTAGGGCCACTATAGTGAGCACCTGTGGGGTCGCTCTCTCATTCTCTTTGGCTTCATTGTCATTGTTCTGTCTGTTGGAGAAGGGTGGCTGCCTTCATAGCCTGGTCGATATCTTTTCTCCCCCTCTCATCATCTTGCCTACCTTGGGGTATGGCCTTATACTTAAAACTTAGTAGAGAAATACTAAGAATTACCTGGTGAATTTTTTTAAAAATACAAATTCTTGGGCCTTACTTGAAGAAATTCTGATCCAGTAGGTCTGGGTAGGCCTGAGAATTTGCGTTTCTACAGAAGCTGCTTACTGGTCTGAGACCTAATTTTGAGAAGCCCTTGTGTGATATTGTGATTTATAATAAGAATCATATACTGTATTTGATCTTCTCCTGTTTCGGGCACAGAGCTCATAAAACCCTTGGAATTTCCTGTGATGAGAGTGATAAAGGTGTCTCTTGTTATGTTAAGGAGGTGACCTTGGACCTGGACCTAGAGATGGGAGCTGGTTGCCAGTGGAGCCAACCATATGATTAAAGGGTTGGAATTTTTAGGTTCCCCACGACAGAGAATCAGTTCGATCACCAATTGCCAATGATTTAATCACTCTGCCTATGCAGTGAAGCCTCCATCAAAATGAAAAGGGTGGGGTTGGACAGCTTCCAGGTTGACGAAACAGAACACTTCCATGTGCCACTGTGCAGAGCCCCAAACTCCACAAGGACAGAAGCGCCTTTGTTTGGAGCCTCACCCTATGTATCTCTTCATCTGGCTGTTGATTGGTACCCTTTAACATCCTTCGTAATAAACAAGTCATCTAGTGAGTAAATGGGTTTCCTGAGTTCTGTGAACCACTCTAGCAAATTGAGCGAACCCAAGGAGAGAAGCTCTGATTTATACCCAGTTGGTCAGAAGCACAGGTAACAACTTGGACTTACGATCACCATCGAAATGGAGGTCAGTCTATGGAACTGAGCCCTTAGCTTGTGGAATCTGCTGCTAGCAGAGTTGAGCTGAACTGTAGGACACCCATCTGGTGTGGGAGAATTGGTGGTAGTGTGTGGAAAACCCCACCCATGTTGATTTGGGTCCAGAACTCTTACCTTGTATGACTGAACCTGCGTGAACTCCCCTCTTTGGGACAGTCTATTTAGTAGTTACTCAACAGCATTTACTGAGCACCTACCAAATGCGAAGGAAGGTGCCCCTTAAATGACCCCAACTGATGCCACAATTTCTGGAGAAGACTTCCGGAAGTCTTCCATTTAATAAAACACAAGCCTACATATCACAGTAGGATGTACCCACACAAAGCCAAGGCTGAGGGGACTAGAATCCAGGGGTGATTGATGGATGGATGTTAATACTGCATGGTTCAAGAAAGAAAACTAAGACTTATTTCAGGCCTACCCCATGCCATCATTGTGCATGGCATTTGTCATGTTAATTCATTGAATCTTCACAGAAATCCCAAGAGGTAGTTTATCTTCTCCCTTTTGCAAGTGAGGAAACTGAGGCTCTTCGGACTTGAATTAGTGGCAGGACCAATCATTTAAACCCAGGGTTCTCTCTCTTCAGAGCCCAAGTTATTTGTATTATACCATGTTGCTTCCCATGTTGCACCAAGTATTCAGTTAACGTTTGTTGAATTAAGAACCTAGAAAACTTAGAGATGGTTCTTAACCATCCAGCTTTAATTATTATTATTATTGTATATGGAGCTTTTATTATGTAGCACGTACTGTGAGAAGTATTTTATATACATTATCCCACTTGTTAAAAAATGAACTATGAGATAATAATTAACTCATTATATATGAAGAAATTTAGTGATTATCCTGAGGTCGGTAGTGGAACTAGCATTCCAACTTGCAGCTTTTTGTATCCAGAGCACAGTCTTTGCATTGTCCTGTGCAGCACTGCACTGATCTGTTGGCATGGCAATGAGTACTTAGCTACTTCCTTTCCTCCCCATTGTTAACTACCCATTACTTCCCAGACAACAAAATTCATAACTATGAATTTCAAATCACAGGAAGTGGCATTTTAAGTTAGTGGCCCGTTACCATGCCAATATAAACATTATCCTCACACCCACTCCAGCATTATCGCCTTAGAATAAGCAAAAGCAATAACAGCAGCAAAGACCAAAAATACTACATTAACAAAATTTGACATGTTGCTGTCAAGTAGGACAGATGAAATGGAATAAGGACTGAATCTAGTTCCCAGGCCTTATTCCCATCCCTCTCCCACCTCCCCGCACATACTTACACTTACTGTTTAGTCCTTCCTAATTCATAGATCCGTTCATTCAAAATCACTAAGTAGTCAATATTTCAGCAGATGTGTCAAAGCTATTAGAATTTATGGATCTTAGAGATTCCTTTGAAGGCCTCTGTGCCTGATGGGCTTGGTTTAAAACATTTTTCTCTGGACTCTGACATTTTCCTGTAATGATACATTTTGAGTCTGTTTATGCAATGAAAAGACAATAGTCACCCTTCAGGTTACTGTCTGATTGAAATGTTCTCTGATGTGTGTGTTCCTTACAGTCGATTCCAGGACAATTAACTGAAAGAGAAGATAATGTTGAGGGTCTCTGTGTTCTGGCTCAGTAGTCAGGGTTTTTCCACATGGCATCTCATTAAGTCCCCTGACAACCCACGAGTCTGAGCAGGTGTTTTTTTTCTTTTGTCAGACTAACAGAAACGGAGGAAAAAGAAGTACTTTGCCTCTGGTCACACAACTCTAAGTGGCTGAGCTGGAATTAGAACCCAGAGAGTATAACAGAAGACCCCATCTTTGTGATAATATTGTGGGTACATAAGTCCGTGGGGGCACCTATTAGGATTGACTGGACTGCTCATCACATGAGCTCCTGAGCTCTTCTGCCTGTTTAGACCCACTTGCTGGGTCTCATTACTGTCTCAGGAGTGAGAGGCTGTGTCTGGACTGCTTCAGGCTCTCAGTGCCAGTGTTGTGCGTGCTAATGACCTTCGCCCCAAGATCTGATTCCCAACCAGTGTCACTACTTGACTTAATGAGAAGTTTGTCCTAATGGGAAATTAAGGATCATAAGACTGGTGATTTTACTTCAAGGGAAATTTATATTAAATAGTCTTTTTCTTAAAAAACAAAAGAAGAAATTAAGTCTCATTAAAATAAGTATGAGTAAGGCATAATTTTAATGAATATTAGATGTTGGGGACTATCTGGTTTAAAGGCAGGGTTTGGAAAGGGCTTGTACTGCCTCAATTTTTCCAGCAGAGTTGGGAGAGACTGTGTAATAAATAGTCTTTGTTCAGAAAACAGGCTTCTTCTAGAGAAGCCACCCTTTCCCTTCGATCTGCCTAAACCAACTCTAAAAAAAGAAATTGATGAATAATCCAACAAGCCTTGACCATGGAGAGCAAATCAAAACCAACATTTATGTCTGTAGAGTTTGACAGCACATTCTGAAATGAAACAGCAATTGCAGTAGAAGACAGAAGTCATAGCACCATGCTTCTCAAAGTTCCCAACAATAACGGTATCAACTGGGAACTCATTAGAAACAAAATCTCTAGACATACTGAATCAGAAACTCTGGGGCTGAGGCCCCAAAACAGTGTGAAACTCCGTTACACTCCCTCCAAGTGATCATGATACACACTGACGTTTGCAAATGGATGAGTTAGTGTGGTGTGGCGTTGGAGTCAGGAGACCCTGGGTTCTGGCCTCCCTGCATACTATTTCTGATCTCGGACTTCAGTTTCCTTATCTGCTAAATGTTGAGGTAGTGTTGTTATTTATTATTACTACATTGCTCTGAGCTCTTGGCTTTGAAGATTTAAAAACATTTTCAGTTTCATAGGGGTCAATTTGGGCCAAAGCCAGCAATTCCTGGTTACCTTTGCAGACCATTTATATTACTGTTATTAAACATGGCTGACTGAATGCACACATTTACATCTGATCAATCCTGAAACCACACTGAAGTTACTGCAAAGGGATGAGTTTTTTTAGGACATATGTCCATCAGACAAAGAGAATGAGGGAAGAATAATAAAAAATTTGAAAACTGGAAAGCAGTGATTGACTTGGCAGACTCAAGAAAGCTCCTAAAGTAGCAGAGGGGAAATATAAAAAAAAAATTTTGATTTACAGCTGAACACCTCCCCCCTCTCCCCAAAGACTCAGGCATAAATGGCAATAAGTGCTGTCAGAAGTGAGGGGGAAGGAGGGCTAAGCTGGTTCAAAATTTAAGAAGCATTTAGACCCCCCAGATATCTTCCTTCTATGAATCTGGGTCACTGCCTCCTCCACTCTCGTGTCCCTCAGTCTGTGGACTGAGGGACACGAGAGACATTGGCAGGCAGGGGTACCACATGAAAACAGGGCTTCAGGGAAAGGTTAAACACTAAACATTGAGACGGTCATCCTCCTTACTCAGTTGCTGCATGATGCCAGTGTTCTCCAGAAGGAGATCAAGAACTCTTATGGGAACTCTGGGAAGTCCAAAAGGACAATCCTAAAGTTGATGACACCACAGATTCTTTAACATAAACTCCAGCCGAGTCACCCTACAATCAGTTCTCACAGTTGACAACCCCACTTATAGACACAAAGCTTTTAATCAATTTCCTAGGGCCTCGCTCTTAAATATAAGTAGACACTTAAGGATCATTATTATATATTTGTAATGTGAAAGTGGGCAAACACAAATAAATGAGGCAAACACAAAAATATTCATCTATGACTAATATTCTCAGAAAATAAGAGAAGTTATTACATTAATGAAATAGAACAGAATGCTATTAAAAAGAAACATTTAGAAAACAAAAAATTCATGGAAATTAGAAGTATGATAGCAAATTAAAATTAAACAAATGGAATAGGAGATAAAAGTTGAAGAACTCTCTCAGGAAGTGATAGAAAACAGGAAAGAAAAATAATAAGAAAATTGGATTAATCCAGGAATCCAACACCCGAATAACAAGAGATCTGAGAAATAGAATAGAAAGAGAAGGGGAAGAAACAATCAGAGAAACAAGCCAATAACTATGTGTGATGATGGATGTTAACTAAACTTATTGTGGTAATCATTTCTCAAAATATACATATATCAAATCATTATGTTATACACCTTAAATTAATACGTCATATGTTAATGATATCTCGATGAAACTGGGGGGAAAAAGGTGGACCAAGAAAATCTTTCACCAATAAACTTCGAAAGCCTACTTCCTTCATTTTTAAGAATTCTCTTTTCAATTATCTTGTTTTTCCTTGATTTGTTTCTTTCATCAATAATTATTCCCTCTGTGTATTCATTCAGCCCATGCTTTTTCAGTCCTTTCTTTTTCTGTATTGGGTACAAAAGTGGGAAAAAGATGTCAGTGTGGCTCTATCCATATCAGCATCTTCCATGACCAGTGTGTTCCCGTCATTGCTGAATGGAGTTCCCAGACGAGAAGGGTGGGAAAAGGCCCAACTCTTCTGCTAAGAATTGAGAGTGTAGAAACAAATATAGGTTTGAAGGCAGTCTTTTTAAAATTCAGTTTTAACATATCATCTGGAATTCTTCACAGAACAAATTCCGTTTGGATAGACCCATAAACTACCAACAGAGGACAATTATTTTTTCATTGTTACAAAAGGGAAAAGCCTCATTTTAGTCCTTTCTTTACCTCTAAGTTTTGATATATCTGCAGGACTGGCCATTTATTTATTCTTTTTAAAACTTTTTCAGCCTTCTCAAGTTTAGGAGTAAACTATACTCTACAAGGTGATTAGAAGTTGGGGTGCGTTTTCCAACATAAATAATTTTATGAGTAACGACCATCTTACTAGAGGAGCCACAGGCCTCCTTATCCCACTGAATATGACATGTATGCTGGTGAGGGTCTAACAGCTCTGCAGAAGCTGGTCTCCTAGGCTGCCGGATGCCTGGCTAATGCAGGGATGAGTTTTTCCCGTCATCATTTCCCTTATATAGCAGGCATATTAGGTGCCCCTCCAGCTTCTGTCCCAAAAAGACAGAGATGAGAGACGACGAGAGAACATGGCTGATGGCTCTAGAGATTGGGGGGCTAAGGAGAATGGGGGCTAGAAAGCTGGTTAAGGGTAAGCAGAGGATACCAGGGGCTTAGGACACTTATTTCCAAACCCACTCCTTGAGTGTCTCTTTTCTGACCCACTAAAAATTCTAGAAGTTGAGCTACCTACTTCCTATCCATTGTCCTTAATTTGTTGCTTCTGACTAGGGTTCCTTTCATAGGCTCATAGAATAGAACACGTCTCCCATGGGAGTTAGAGGTAGAAGGTGGGGTTTCATGATGACATCATGGTCCTCCTTTGTGACATTAAGGTGGGGGGAGCAGTAGGAGCACAGAATATGTACTTGTCACATCTCAGAGGGGCTCTGGTTTTATTCTCGCCACAGCAAAGCCGCACGTTCTTCTCAGGAGCCACGTGACAGCGAAGTGGACCATAGTGTTACCTTGTGCCTGAACAATAAGTGCGAGGCAAAGTTAGAACACTCTTTATTGCTCTCCACAGACTAGTTACTATTTTTTTTTTATCTGTGATTGCATATTCCAGGCCTGCCCTTCATGACATTGCTGGGCGAGGGCCAGGACTGAGTGGTCCATTCACCCTAATGGCCCCAGAGGGTTGTATAGTGCTTGGAACATGGCAGGGTTGATAAAGATTACTTACCGATAGGTTTGGATTCGGGCTGGTACAGAGCACATAGGAATACGTTTGATCGGTGGCCTCACGCATGGCTCAAACTTCATGCGGCTTTGTATGTGAAGCAGTCCCACTGCCCCATCCCCCAGCTGCTTTCTGCATCCTAGCTCTGCCCCGGTCGTGTCAGCTCCTGTCCACCTTAGCCCTGTCCTAGTCGCCTGGTCCACTCCCAGAGGCTCCTGGGGTGAGGTTCTCCTGAGAATGCCAGGACAGCCCATCCTGGGGAGGGCAGCACTGGCCGTCGGCTGCTCTGGGCAAGGCGAGTGAGCATTCTCGGCCCTGGTTCAGGAATCACTGACGTGTCATTTCTTCTCCTCCTCCTGCCTCCAGCACTTCTCTATGCCACCATCTTCGGGAATGTGACGACCATCTTCCAGCAGATGTACGCCAATACCAACAGGTACCATGAGATGCTCAATAGCGTCCGGGACTTCCTGAAGCTCTACCAGGTGCCGAAGGGACTGAGTGAGCGGGTCATGGATTATATTGTGTCCACCTGGTCCATGTCCAGAGGCATCGACACGGAGAAGGTGAGGCAGGCGGTGGGTGACGGGCTAGGGGAGGCACTGTCTGCCGGCTTCGCCCACGAGGCCCCAGGCTTTCTTAGCGCAGCGCCTCTTCAGCCTGGCTGTGCCCCAGGGTCCACCCGGGAGGTCTGGGGTTTCCAGGACCTGCTTCCAGAGGTTCCAATTGCTTCCAGATCATCCTTGCTCAAAGAGTAGCAAGTAAGAACCATTATTTAAGAAATCGGAAAGTCAGGGTGTATCTCCTGGGGAAGAGAAGAACTGGAACTTTAACTGTCCAGGACAGAATTTCCCAAACTTGTGTGATGATGAGAATCAGAGTCACCCAGGGTGAGGTGATCAGTATTTCTGACTTTCCTTTCGCCTCAGGCTAAGATGGCAGAAGATGACACAGCGTTGCTACTGATCCTGTCTTCAGTTGGAGTTTTGACATTTTGTTCATCGTGGGTTTGTTGCATAAGAGCTGACAGTATAAAAGGAAAAATTTTGAACTAAATTGAACTGATCCCAACTTAAAAGTAACAATACTTTTGTTGAAATCTTATTATCTGCCACAACAACAACAGGCACCAGCTACCAGATTTGGAACGTGGGTTAAGCACAAATATTTACTGTGCTTCCCCACTCACCTGGTCCCGCATTCATGCTTCAGTTGGGCTCCACAGCAGCCCTAGGGAGGGGGAGCGGGCTCTGTTATTTCTGTCTGAGGGATGATACAGAGGCCCAATTAATTTTATTAACTACCCTTGGTCAGAGTTAAGAAGGGCAAAGCCAGGATTTGAACCAAATTTGTCCGACTTCAAAGCTTATGCTCTTCCTACTATTTCTTTTTTTTTTTTTTAATTTAAAATTTGCACCAGACAGAAGGAGCACGAGTCCAGATGGACTTGCCCTCATTTCTCAGACAGGCCAGGCATCAGTCAGGCAGGACGTGGTCCCTGGCTTTGCCCATCACCTGCCACAGCTGCGACTGCTGTTTCTGTTCTGCTCTCCCAACAAGGCCGTGGGTCCTGTGGGTGCCTGGCAACGGATGGAGCCGAAGGGAACTTTGATCTCTCAGCCCTGGGGCTCCTTCTCCCAGGGGCCCTGAGGCCTCTGTAAAGCTGGTTGTGGGAAAGAAGCTTCAGTACCTGCCCCACCCTCATGCAGGGCTGAGCTGGGTGGCTCCTGGGGGAGACAGTACCATCAGCACGTGCCCTTTCTTCCCCTGCCTGCTGTCTCTTGTCCCTGGAGGGCTTGGGATTTGCCCCAGGTCCTCATCTGGTGAAAGAAGGGACACTGAGGCAACTCAGTACAGAGCCCAGCCTAGCCTGGTGGGGGCCCGCTCATCTTGGCAGGAAACTGCTGGGGAGGGAGCCAGTCCGTGTTCTCATGCCTCTCCCTAGCTCCCCTCCCCTCCCTTCTGGATCAGAATGGTCAGTGATGCCCCGGGAGCTGAGATGCGTGGGTGGTGGTGCCGGCTCCTCTGGTTTTACTGGTGATTGGCTGGTGACCTCGAGCATGTCTCTGATCCTTCGGAGCCTCGGTTTCCATGTCTGTGAATACAAACAGACGGGACTGACCTCTAAGGCCCTTTGGGCTGTGATCTTCTGGACTTCAAAGCCTCCCTCAGGCTGACCACTGCTGTGCTGTCATGAAAACATCAGGAGCGAGAGCACACTTGCACTGGGCTCCGTGTGTGCCTGGCATCGTACCAGGATGCTCCACGGGGCGCCACTCAGAACCCGCGGAAGAATTTTATGCTCGAGTTCGACATGAAGACTTGGAGAAGGACGCCAAGCACTACATTGCTTTCAGTTCACACAGTGAGTAAGTGCTAAAGCTGGAAACTGCATCCAGATCTGCCTGTCCCCGAAGCCTGTTCTCTCAGCCGTGCTGCTGTCCCGCCCAGCCTGGGGAGGCCGCAGCAGCCTCTACGGTGACATCTCCCTGTGGCCTTCGAGGCCTCCAGCATCAGGAGGGATGGTCTCCCTTCAGAACCAAGCAGAAGGGAAGATGGCCCAGGACAGGGCCTTGAGCTGACACCCTCCCTCAGCGAGAGGATTGAAGACCCCCCACCCAGGCCAGTGCGGGGCCAGCAGAAGAATGGCGGAGATGCCCGATGGCTGTGGGAGTTTGGAATTCCTCCGCATCGTTCTCCTTCCTCACACTGCCTTCCAGTGGCTCCCGGAACGGTGCCTACGAAGAAAACATCGTCTCTATGCCAAGGCCCATTCACAAGCAGCCTCTCCCGCAAAGCGCAGCGCAGGGGGAAGCAGACAGTTAAAGGTGAACTTACCTGGAGGATCGATCTTGGTTTAAAACCACTGGGCCCAGTTTCGACATGACACGTGAGCACTCACGCTCCGGGGTTTTGCTTGGATGACCCGAATTAATCGAATTAATCGGCATTGCTACGGGAGTCTCATTTTCAGTGAGCTTTGAGGAGGGAAGTACTTAGCAAGCGCTCCGCCCAAGCGTGGGCAGACTGCATTTTCCTCTGTCTTGGCCCGTCTCCTCTCCCCTCCCCCAGAGAAGATGCAGACTCCCTCAGCATCCTACAACCTTGGAGCAAGAATGCAGAGGCGCACGGAGGGAGGGGACAGGGCTGTGATGGGGGAAGTGTACTGGTAGATATAACTTCACGCAATGCTCACAAGCCAACGTCAGCAGCGTGCATGTGACAGAAGACGCTAATGTAGAGCAGTTGAGTCGCTTGAGGGAAAAGAGCTGGGATTTCAACTGTGTGCCCTTCTCTTTCCATGGCCATGCCTCCAGGAAGAGCACAGGGGCACCCGGTGGGCTGGGATATGAGCAATGCTGTCAAGGGCAAGGTGCCACCTGATCTGAGTTCTGAAGGATACTGAGGGTCTTCCAAATACTGAAGTGGACACAAGATGCAGAGGCAAATGGTCTAAGGCCACGAAACCAGGGTGGGGAACTAACCAGCATCCCTCTCCTCACACAAAAAAATTGTCTTCACTGAACACATTTGATTTTATGCCCCCTGCTTTGTTCACAGTCTAGGATGAGAGCAAAGATTATTGTAGGGACACTCCTAATTTCTCAAAGGGGTCCTATTGTGTTACCTATGGCTCGCTTATGTGAGGGGCCACACTATGGTTTCTTGCAAAGATTTAGTCCAGGGAAATATTTCTCTCTCTGGAATAGGCTGAGAAGTTTTCATTTCTTCGAAAGATGAAGCCCGCATGGTCGCTTACAGTTCCCATGTTGCCTTGAGCTCCCAGATGCTGAGAGCCAAACACAAGCCCCTTTATTTTGGGCAGCCACATACTATAGGAAGTGACTGCTGTCGAAACTGGGCTCTGAAATCCAACCACCCAGTTTGAGATCCCAGCTCTGCCATTTCCTGGCTGTGCCACTTTGAGCACATTATTTCTCTTCCCTGCGCCTCAGTTTCCTCATCTATAGAATGGCACACTAATAGCACTTACACCTTAGGGTTTATGTGAGGATTAAGTTAACTAATGCACGTAACACTTAAAAATGTAAAATCGTGACCCTCCCTGACATTTTCTCTCCTTTCCTTCTTTATTGTTCTCTTTAGCCCTTACCACTACATTTTACTATTTTGCTTATTATTTGTCTGCTCTCACAGGATGATAAGTTATATGAGGGCAGGGATTTTTGTCTATTTTGCTCACTACTACATTCTCAGAGCCTGGAGTGATTGCTGGCATGCAAGGAGGTACTCAATAAAAATGAATGAATGAACAACTCTAAAGTACTCAGCAATGCCTGGCATGTCACGAGTGTTCAGTGAATATTACCTTGTATCTCTCTTTAAATCACACTCATATTCAGTCTATCAGCAGATCATGTCAGCTTTATCTTGAAAATATATTCTGAATTTGATCACTTCTCACTCCACTGCCAGCGTCCCAGCCCAAGCCCCTTCATCTTTCACCTGGATTCTTGAGGAATGACCTAACTCGATTCTTTGGCTCTGCTCATGCTAGGGTGAGGGTCCTCTAACTCCAGTCTGTAGCTGCAGTGAGTCTCTTAACATGTAGGTCAGGTCCTGTCGCTTCCCTGCTCGAAGTCCTTCAGTGTGTCCCCAATCACACTCAGAATAAATCAAAGGCTTATCATGACCTAAAGTTTCAGGTGCTCTCCCGTGTGGCATCTCCTGAAACCTCGTCTCCTACTCCTTCCCCTCATTCACACCGGCTATTGTTCAGGTCCCCTCACAGCCTTTGTTATTCTTCTGGAACATTCTTCTTCGTGGCTCCCTCTGACACATTATGCAGGTGTCACCTCCTCAGACAGGAGCTTCCCCAGCCTCCTAGACAATCCCACATTCTCCCAGCCCCCTGATTCTCGGGTATTTAGCACAGATTTTTGTCATCGCTGCCTCCAAAGAGAGGAAGCTCTGCAGGGACAGGGACAGTGGCTGTCTTGTCCACCAGCGCACTAAGTGTGGTCCAGCCCGGTGCGGGTTGCTTCTGCCCCCATGTGTTCAGGGGCAGTGGGCCAGAGGCCACAGCGAGAAGGACTCTGACACCGTTTCTTCCTGTGCCCGGCCAGGTCCTGCAGATCTGCCCCAAGGACATGAGAGCTGACATCTGCGTGCACCTGAACCGCAAGGTGTTCAAGGAACACCCAGCTTTCCGGCTGGCCAGCGACGGCTGCCTGCGGGCACTGGCCATGGAGTTCCAGACGGTGCACTGCGCCCCAGGGGACCTCATCTACCACGCAGGAGAGAGCGTCGACAGCCTCTGCTTTGTGGTGTCCGGCTCCCTGGAGGTGATCCAGGACGACGAGGTGGTGGCCATCCTAGGTAGGTGTTGCCTTTGCTGCATGGAAACCTTCTGGTGCCCATGGTTGGCTTAGCTACTGGGCAGCTCAGCACTGCCACCGCCTATAACCAGAGACTGCTCCACAGGCCAAGGCCAAGTGTTAGCATCTGTCCGTCTACCCAACAAACAAATATTTGAGTGCCTGTTGTGTGCCAGTTGCTGTTTGAGGCACTCACTGGTGGGGTGTTTCAATGACAAAAATGGGTTTTGTCCTCAAGAGACTTCCAGTCTGCTGGGGGGATGAACAAGTAAGCAGACGTTCACATACAGTGGAAGGGGCATCTAACCCGGTATTCAAGTGTCGGAAAGGTTTCCTGGAAGAAATGACACCCACGCTGAAACCTGCGGATTGAGAATGAGTTTGCATGGAGAAAAGAGGGACAAAGAAGTATTTTAAGCAGAGGAGAAAACATGTGAAATCTCTGCAGAGATAGATAGAGATAGATAAATATATATATATATATATATATATATATATATATATATATATATATATATATATAGAGAGAGAGAGAGAGAGAGAGAGAGAGAGAGAGAGAGAGAGAGAGAGAGAGAGAGAGAGAGAGAGAGAGAGACACGCATGATTCATTTGTAGAACTTCAAGTGCTTCGCGGTGGCTGGAGCACACAGAACGAGAACGAGAAGGAAGATGGTGAGAGATGAGGCTGGGGAGGGAGCCAAGCTCTAGGCAGATCATGGAAGGCTCTGGAAGTCATGTTAAGGGACTGGAATTGCATTTGGGGGAACTATCAAAGGGGTTAAAGCAGGAGAGAGGCGTGATCAGATCTGTGCTTTAGGAAGATGACTGGTTGCAGCTTGGAGGGTGGATCGAAGGGGAAGGCTTGGACAGGGATATGGAGAGAACCCATGAAGTTGACATATTCTAAAAAGGAGAATCAACAGAACCTGTTGAAGGATGAAGGATCTACTGTTGCGGGGAGAGGGAATGGTCTATGAGAACTGCAGAATTTCTCACTTGGATAACAGGGAAGCTGGTCTGCCATACACCGTAATAGGGGACATGGGAGGGGAGCAAGGATGTGGGGGACATGTTGGTATTTTGCATGTTGAGCATCAGTGGCCTCTGAGAATTCATCTGATTGCCTGAGGTAGCCACAAAGCAGCTCTTTGTTGGGGGCATGTCTACCTCTTCGAGGGAGCAAGCTGTCGTAATAACAGCCGTCATTTATGGTCATCGACTCTGTACTGGGCATTTTACATACAGAGATTCTCAATGAATCCTTACAGTGACCCTATGAAGTGATTGTATTATCCCATTGTGCAGATGAGACAATGAGCACTCAGAGAGGTTAGGGATCAAGATATCACAGCTGACAAGGCCCATGGAGCCAGCATCCTGGAGTGGCTCAGACTCCAGAACCCCTTCTCCAATCTGTTAAGTTCAGTCCCAATGGAGATTTGTGCAATCTGCCGGTTACGTTGCTGGGTACTGCCAGACATTGCAGACGTATATTTTTATTTTTTACATATGATTTCTTAGGAGAATGAGGCAGGGAGAGATTAAGTTACACTGAAGTTAGAATTGAGATTCAGACTATGTATCTAGACTTAGATAATTTTTTTTTTTAAAGGCCCAGACTTTGTTCCTGCTCGACTCTGGAGTGCATGATATGTAGCCCTCCTCCTGTCGCCCTGACCCCAAGTCAACTTGCCCTCTTGATTACATTCTGCTCAGGTTAATCCAAGGATGATTTAAATACCTTCAGCACGAGCAGGCAGATGGTCAGAGGGAGACTGGGATAGAGAACGGGTTGGGGGTGGAGACTAAAACTTTTTGCTAAAATAAGCATTCTGGGTTTCTGGTGTCCACTGAAGTCTGCACACGAGATTATGCTGTTCCCTGCCTTCCTCCTCCATAGAGACATGAGGTTTGACTGTATAGAGGGAACAGAGCACATGAAGGATGCAGTCATTGCTTTAATATAGCTGTAGGGAAATGATATTTATCCCTGCCTTTAATCAGTGTCCTTGATAAAGAGGACTTGCCATTGTTAATAGTGATTGGGGTGTTTGCCTGGCTGAGAAGGAGGGTAACTAGTGACTAGTGGGCTCTCCTTTGAAATTGAATTTGAGTTTGAATTGATCCTTTGGTGTAGGATATCTTTTACCCATCCCCCCACTGATAACTCACCATATGCCTTTCTGAGAAATCTAGGCTGGTGACCAGTACCATCCCTTTTATATACTCCTGCTCAGGGAATTCTTATCTACCCACCCTAAACAGCTGTTAGAAGATGTGTTTAGACACCTACGCGTGGAGGTCTGACGGAGCTACAGAGGATCAAGGAAGGCAAATGATGATGTCTCAGGCCTGTTCCATTTCCCCTAGGCCTGGCTTCTTGTGGGAAAGCACAGGGGCTTGATTCATTGCTGATTACTTGGTCAATTGACTGCTTCTCCAAATCCAGCCCTCTGCCTCAGACCCTCCTGAGAATCCTGCCTGCTCCAGTTAGCAATGTGGATGGGACCCCTGACATAGCTCAGCAGCTAAGGATTCTAAGTGGTTGTTCCACTCAAGCTCTCCAGACTAGAAAAAGCATCTCATGTGTGTCTCTAGCATCCTGGACATTTCAAGAGGTTCTTATTCATAAAAGGTTGATACAGGTTCTTGAGTCAACCTGACCTCTGGGCTAAGACACATAAGAGAGTCTAAATTATTTGCTCTCTGGAAATTTAAGTTCAGAGCCATTTTTCTCCAATTAGTATATTCTTTGCTCAATAAACTGAAATCAGTTTGTTCTTGCAAAAGGGGTCCAAGCATCAAATGGATCTAAGAATTAGATCTTCATTGCCCTTTGATGCCCTTCAGTTCAGTCCAGCCAACATTTATTGAGCACTTGCCAGGCATTGCCATAGAGGTAGATGCAGCTGTAGAGCAAACATTAGCCCAGCCTTGAAGGAGCTTCTACAAGTGGAAGAGACCAACATCATTACAAAGGCAACACTCACACTGCTTGATAAGTGTTAAGAAAGAAAGAAGACAGGGGCTTCTAGAGGGTCATTGGACAAGTAATAATTGAGCAGCTACTGTGTATTTAGTGCTCCAGTAAAGAAGAAGTTATCATGGAGGCTTTAGGGAAAAAGACCAAAGCCCACTGATCTCATCCTCTAGTTTTTTATCAGTTCACTCATTTACATTCTGCTAATTTGTTTCCTCCTTCCAGTTCTAATATTCTACCCCCGTTCTCTGTTTAATTTTAGCACAGACTCCAAGAAAGAGGAAAAGGGTCAGTATTCATAATTGAGTGTGTTTAGCATATGTTTAAAAAGAACTCTTGCTAATGGAAGTATTCTAGAAGAGTGTTTTTCAAACTTTTTTGACTAACTCACTTGGTGAAATGTTTATTATATCATGAACTAATAAACACGTGAGAACACAGTTATACGTAAAGCTCGGTACTTCCTCTTGCTACATGAAATGCAACTGATATTTTCTATTAGATTCTACTTTCTTCATTTCAAAAGAAATTGACTGTCATGACTCACTAAATTGCTTTCTTGACCTGCTCACAGCCTGCAGTTTAGATAACATGGTCCAACAAACATAGACAATATCTCTCTTGGATCGAAAGCCATGTCGTCCCCTGAGAACAGAATATGCTGGATAATCTTTTATGTTCTCCCTTTCTTCTGATGTTCTCTGTCTTATTTTTGAGATGACACCCTCCCAATCTCCTTTTGGGGTTCTCTTAGAAATCACTTAATGTCTTCTAAAATTTAGTGTCTTTGTTCTTTGAAAAAAATGTAAACCTTTAGCATGTACATTTTTTCATTATATTTTTAAAAGTAATTTTCTTCTAATGTTTCATAGATATCGGGTTTAAAAGGCACAGGTACTCATTTTCCCTCTGCCCAAGTAGTACTATCAGCATCTGTGAGTAAGTTGTTATCTCAGTTCTGGGTTACCTGACCAAAATGGATGAGTCATGCATGGACTTCCATCATGGCTATGCTTGGGTGTGCTCCATCTCCCACTGTTTCCATCTCATAAATGCAATATTTAAATGATCTTGTTTTACTGTGATTTACTGTCTCTGTATTAACTTTTATGGGTCTTGCATTTTAATATTTAATTTGTATTTTAATCATGGATCATTTTATGTCTTTTTTTAAAAAAATTTTTTAGGAGAGGCAACCCTTGGTTGATCTCACAGATTGCAAAGACCTTGTCAGCTTACAATCCCTTATTTTAAATTTTTTACACCTACAGCACCTGGTCTTCCTAGGTGGTCTCCCATCCAACTACATCTTGTGTCTTTTCTGGTTCTTTTGTTCTATTCTATTCTATGGGACAAGACTAAGGTAAGGTCTTTTGGGCCAGATTGCATCGAGTAGTAGAAAGAGCCCTGGACCTGGATCTGGAGATTTAACTGTAGCCTGGTTCTGCACTAATTCCACATAGGAGTTACCACTACCTGGCTGAGTTTCTCAGGCCTCCTGTGGTTCTCCTAAGCCCATTGCACTGCATCAGTTGCATGTTTATTCATCTGTCTCTCCTCTGAGCTGAGATCCTTTGATTTCATGTCTACAGGTTAGCCTAGCACATGGAAGGCACCAGGGGCTGTTTGCTGAACTGAATTGAGTTGAGTTGAATTAAAAGGCAGGCAGAGACTGGACCATGAGAGGCCTCATGGTCCAGAATAAGAGTTTGGACTTTTATCTTGTGGGGATGAGGGACTCAGAGAGTTTTAAATATGAGGGTAACATGATGATCTGGGTTACACAAATACAGAGGCATGGAGGCCAGCTAGGAGGCTCAGGTGAGAAACAATGAGGGCCTAAGTGAGGAGGTGGGACGGAGATGGGAAAAAAGAACCTGAATCCAGAGATATTAGGGGAGGGAAAACCTCAGCATGTGGGAGCCAAATCTCTGGCAGCAACTGGATAGACAGTAGAGCCAGAGGAGGAAGAAGAGAAAGAGGAGGATATAAAGTGATAGGTGTATTCTGTTGAGTTTGGGGGCATGGCTTTCAAGTTGAGGAAACTCTTCTTGACTTGTGGGTGGGCCAGAGCCCAAGGAAGGGGAGCAGCCATGGAGAAGTCTGGAGGGCTGGCCCTGGCTCATCAGATCATCTTGCATTAACTTCCTATTTGCAGTCCTGTCACTACTGAGCTAGGATTTATAGTCTCCTTAAATGGACACATAAAGTTGTAAGTGCTTATTCACAGACAAAGTCCTTTTTTTAAAAAGAACACTCCTTCTCACAGTTCCTATCTTGGAAGACACTCTTATCTAGTTAGTTTCTTTGGGTTTATTGACCTTGTTTGGATATTAATGTAGCATCTATTTACTTAGCAACTATCATAGCATAACATGGTGTTAGCCTCTTTGGGAGGGAAGGAGGTAGGGAAAATCTTGTCTTGGATGATTGTTCTATCTCATTTGGGGAGGCAAATGCATGATTAGTGACAAGTAACACGAGTACCTCTTTCTATAGCCTTCCTTCAATGAATGGAAAAATAAATGTTCATGGAAGAGGCAGAAGTTGACTGGGCTTAGGAGGACCCACAGAATGTTTGACAGGCAGGGTTTTAAAGTGGGAAGAGCAGCACGAGTGTCTAGCCCTTAGAGGAAGGAGTACATGTGGGCACCTCAGGGACTAGTGTGAGTAGAGTAGATTGAGAAGCCTTTCCATGTGGGCCAGTGAGCTCACCCAAACTTTGATGAGCCCAAGACTCAGCTGCAAAGCTTGTTCAGAGTGCAGGTTCCCAGGCCCCTCCCCTCTAGATTCTGATTCTGCAGCTCTAGGATGGAGCCTTGGGATTGGCAGTATTAACAAATCCTCCCTTCCCTTGGGTGATTTCATTGCATGTGATTAGGGGACTATCCCTTGAAAAGCCTTGCTTTAGACCGTCACTATTTGGTGGTTTTTTTTCCTGGCAAAAGGTGAGATAATGACCCTGAGGAAGGCAGTAAAGCATGGAAACACCAGGTAGGGGGCCTTTTATTATAGTAGTCTAAACCATGTAGGATTGCCAACTTTCAACTATTTTTGCCCTGCCAAATTGTAGAATAAACATCTAGTGATCTATACATAAGGGAGGAAGGGCCTAGCCCTGGGAGGGCATTGGGGGTGGGGAGGGGGTGGTGCTCTGTGAAGAGGGAGTCAGAGTGTGGACTATGAGGTAGGGCATTCTGGGCAGAAAGACTTGTTGGGAGCTGAGGCCTGGGGAGGGAAGTCTGGGGTGTGTTTTGTAACCACAAGACCAGCACTCGAGCTGCAGCTGAGAGCTCTGACGGGCAGCAGTGGGGCTGGGCCAAGAGGCAGCTCAGGGCCAGCCGGCCTGTGGACGTTTCTAAATGCCAGCATGAGGAACTAGGCAGTGAGTAAAGCGTGACACCATTAGAGCTGTGATTTGTGCAGATTAATAAATTAGGTATGGAGATAGGGAGGCCATTAGGTGACTATGGCTTATGGTAGAGATGAGAGGTCAAGTTGAGGTATGGGCAGTAGAAACTAAGGTAGAAGTAGGGTTGCCAAATAAAATAGAGAATGTCCAGTTAAATTTGGATTTTGTGTAAATGAGTAATGTTCAGCTCAAATATTTCCTAAACATTGAAAGGGACATCCTTATGCTTAAAAAATACATATATATTTATCTGAAATTCAGATTTAACTGAGTGTCCTGTATGTTTATTATTCGCTAAATCTGGCAGCCTTGGATGGGGAGAGAGGTGGAACAGGCGGATGAGACATTCTGAAAGGAGAGTCTGCAAGGCTGTAAATAATAGACGAGGGAGCAGATAGAGGAAAGTGAGAGGGGTGGTCCGACATTCGAGTGAGGAGGGAGACGGAGGCGTCAGTCGAAGGCTGTCGGAGGAAGACAGCGTGAGAGAGAGGCGACGGGCTGGGTTCTGACTTGTTGCATGTAGAGGCCAGTGGAGGACCCAGACAGTGTCCAACAACTACTCAGAAAGGTGGGTCTGGAACTGGGAAAAGAAGCCAGGGCTTAAGACAGAGATTTAGGATTCAGAGGAGGGAATACAAAAAGAGAGAGAGAGACAGAGACAGAGACAGAGACAGAGACAGAGATAGAGACAGACAGGTACGAAGAGAACATATGAATGTTTTTTTTCTAAATGACCAAGTGTTTCAGAGCATTTTAAAAGAAATGGGAGTGTAGTCATTCTAAATGCTCACAAAGAATATTAAATTCTATTAGAAACTCTAATGGTAAGTAAAGTTAAGTAATACAATTTTTAAGCACAACACGATCTCAGCTACGTGGGGAGAAGCATTCGTAGATGAAAGCCCGAAACATCTTTCTTAACACTTCACAGTGGATGCCTTTGGTTTGTGAGGCCGTAGGAAAGTTTCATTTTCTTTTTAAAATATTTGTCTGTCTTTCAGATCTTCTTTAAAAGAGCATATGCTACTTTCAAAATCAGTGAATTTATTTTTTAATTTTAAAGCAATTTTGAAAAAGTGAACATCATCCCAAGTTTCACACATCCCTTAAGTTATGAGGATACAATTTGAAATAATAACTTTTTTCAAAAAGAAGTCTTGAGAGCATTTCTTTTGTTATTTACTGTTCCGATCAGGAAAAAAAAAATGACATTTATTCTAGTAGGAAGGACCCAAGCCCACCCTCAAACGATTCCTGAATAGGAGGATGGCTGGACGATAAGGACAGAGTGGCTATCTAACAGAGGCTTAAAAAGAGGCAACTGCTTCATATAACCCCCGTTATTTTAGAGGCGTGAAGCTAAGTCTTTCACAGCCATTTCCTTGTGAGCTGGAGGGTGTGAGGGGACGCCCCCCACTTCCTGCACTGCCGTCTTCTGTGGTGCATTACTTCCCTTGCCCATGGGACTAGCTGAAGCCACCGAGTGAATATTACTGCTGTGTGCCATAAAATTTGTATCATAAGGTAATTTCATGCTTAGCACAAGGGATGGAAGCTATGTTTAAGTGCCTCTCTAAACACTCCATCCAAGCATTAATATTCATATAACTGTTCCATCAACCCAAGCAATTATGTTAAGTCCACAGTCTAAGCGAGGAGGTATAGTATGAATAATCTAGAACTTCAGAAATGCAAAAACATTTGTATTAGGTAAAGTGTACATTGCCTCAGTGACAGAGGGTGGGAGTGGGGACCAGGTTCTCTTTCCTAGTTCTGTTTTTGCTTAAGCAGTTTTAAAATTTGGTTGTAGCCCCTCAAGACAATGGCAGTTGGGAGAGTTAGTAGATCTTTCTAAAGGAAATTTTCATAACTTTAGTGCCCAGACAGAGAGGGAAAAAATTATGGTAAGTCAAAATATGAAAGTTTTATTGGCATGCAAAATGTTTCAAATATATTATTAAGAGGGGAAAAAAGTAGAATATCTCACTATGTATGCAGTAACTTCAACTACATAAAAATGCATATATGAGTAGAAGGAAGATGGGAAGTTTATCATCATGTCATCCAAAGTCTTCTGGATGATGGCCTTATTTGTCAATGTATTTCAGTTATTTTCTATAACACACATTTTTTTTTATAAACAGGAACGGAAAATCAAGTCAATTTTCTATTCTGATTTATAGTGATCTTGGAAAATTATCACCTGCTTTTAGTGGAAGATTGTGTTCTATGTAGCTTAGCGACAGACATTCGGCTAACTTAATTTTATCTAATTGTAGTTGTGAAGAACAGGAGGAGACTTGTCATAATGTTTCCAAACCATCACTTAAATTTAACCAGTAACGGGCAGGCCCACGTTCAGATAGAAATGCCCACATTGTTTGCTTATGCTCAGTATGGTCTCGACAAGAAAGTTTGATAGCCCATATTTGGGTGAAATTGTATTATAGAGTAACTTCTGATATTCATTATCTTTATTTCTTCGTTTTAAATTTGTCTACAAATTTAGCTTAGCATCAACGTGGATCAGAGTGAATTACGGGGGTGTTTCTGAGCAGGCCAGCAAATTCCTTCTTGAGTCAGGCTGACAATGTAGCTACCTGAGGACATCTAGGTTCTTGCACTGGGACTGGGGACCAATTCTTTCCTTAAGGTCATCCATCCTAAGGCATTCTAAGCCTTTCATATCCTGGCTCACCTTACACTGTTTACTCAGACTCAGCTTTTCACCGATGTGTTGATTCATTCTCTCCATAAACATGTCAGGTGTAATGCTCGGGACTGGAGATAAAACAGTGAAGCAAACAGACACACCTGGCACAGAGCTAACAGCCTCATCGGGGAGAAAGAAAATAAATATGTAGTTTTATAATACTGTGCCAAGAGTTATAGTAGGAATAAGAACAGGTTGCTATGGGAGCTTATAAGGCAGGCATCTAATCCTGCCCAGCCAGGAGGAATCAAGGAAGGCATCCTGACAGAGGTGGTGTCTGAACTGAGACTTGCATGATGAACTGTTCCACCAGGTGCAGTCGTGGTGAGTGCTATAGGCAGAGGGGACAGCATCTACAGAGACCTGAAATCAGAAGAGTGACAGAATCACATCTGTGTTTAGAAAGGTCATTCTGCTCTGAAGAGAATGGATAACAGGCAGGGAGACCAACAAAGAGGATGCTGAGAGATGAGAGTGACCTGAACTGACTTAATGGCAGTGGAAATGGAGAAGAGTAGACTCAAGAGATATTTGATAAAGTTATCAGAGCTTGGTCATTTACTGCAGCAGCGCCCAACCTTTTTGGCAGCAGGAACCGGTACGCCTATGAGAATCTAATGCCTGATGATCTGAGGTGGAGCTGAGGCGGTGATGCTAGCTCTGGGGAGCAGCTGCAAATACAGATGAAGCTTCACTTGCTTGCCCACCGCTACCTCCTGCTGTGCAGCCCAGTTCCTAATAGGCCATGGATGGTACCAACCCATGGCCCAGGGATTGGAGACCCCTAATTTATTGGCTATGGAGACGAGCAAGAGGGAGGAGTCTGGATGACTCAGACAACTTTCACTGGGATGGGGAGACTGGGCAATGGGCAGGTTTACTGGGGAGGAGGGCTGGTTCCATTTAGATCTGTGGATTTGAGCTAAGTGAAAGTGTCCAGTGGGAGATTCTGGTCTCAGAAGAGAGATCTAGGCTGGAGGTATAAATGTGGTGATCACTGTGATCTAGGGAGCAAGTGAAGCCATGGGAGAGGCTGAGAAAACCCAATGAGAGAGGGGAGCAGAGTCCAGAGCACGGTCTAGAGCAGAGCCACGAGAAGGGCCAGTTCACAGGGGGCGTGTGTGAGAGTCTGAGAAGGACTGCCAGCAGAGGAGGGTGGGCATTTCCAAATGTCACAGAACCGTAGTTCACTGACTAGAAAATGCTGTGGATTGTAAGACACACCAACATTTTATGGCCCACTAAGAAAAATGCTGCCAATTAAACTGTGACTTATCATTAATTCTAAGACACAAGCTGATTTCAGAGATGAAAGAATGCTAAACAACTTAAGTCTATATTAGAATCAAGGAGCCATTATAAGTTGAGGACTGAAAAATATGTCCTGGATTTATCAGAAAAAGTCATTATTGACGAGCATGAGAATAGTATTAGTGGAGTATGGGGGTCAGAAGCAAGACCAGAGTAGCTTGGAAAATGAAGAGAGGTGGGCGTTTGGGTTCAGGGGTGCTTTAAAAATTACATAGATCTCCCCAGAGTTCCAAGCCAAGAGAGAAACAACAAACAAACAAACAAACAAACAAACAAACAAATAAATAAATAAGATGGGTACAAGACAAATTATCACCTTTTATTTTTCTGAAAAGCTAATATTGGAGAATGTGCTTTATATCTGCCTCCAAGAAGGCTTCTCAATATCGAGCCCCAGAGTTTGACTTAGCCTGGTGGTGCTGACCAGTGCAAGCCCACACTTGCGAGGGTCTGCCCAGGTTCATCTTGTGACGTGGAGGGGCAGAGAGAACACGCCTACCGCAGGCAGGCAGGTCCTGAGGTGAGAGCAAGGGGCTGGCCCGCGTGTGGGCCGGTTCTTCCTCCAAACTCATTAATGAGATGAGGGGAAAGAGAGAGGCCGAGTGTGATGCCACAGGAGCTGCCTGCACAGAAGGAGACAGCAGGAATAGGGATAAATCCTTCCCCCTCGACAATAAGGGTGTAGAAACATCACCAAGAAATTGAACCATAACAGAAACAAGAACGTAGCACCCAGCTTATTCCCTCTGCAGTTTGGAAAATTATTCATTTCTTTCATGTATCTAAATTCTCTTGCCTTGCCATAGAAGGCCAACTCCATTCCCATTTTCTTTATGAAATCTCCATAGTCCTGCCTGCCCCAGCCTCCCACGTAAGTACATGTATGTTTTGTCTCTTTTAATCGGAAGCCCCTTGAATATAGAGAAGATGTAATATCCTTCTGTTATTACTGTCCTTAATCACTGGAACACTCCCTAACCCCCATAATAGGTAAGGCCAAATTATCGAACTGGACAGAATTGTGTGCAAAGGCGGTGAGATGTAACCCCACCCTTGAGAACTCTCGAGACCAGATACACGGCTGACCCACACAATATCCCATCTCTAATATGGAGGTGGTTTGCAGAAGAGCCTAACCATTGCTCCCCTTTGTACCGCACTCAAGAGAAGACAAATGTTTCTTAAACACCTCTGAACTCTCCTGTAAAACCTAAAACAAGGAGATATCCCTCTGAGTTGTGTGCTGAAATGCACACCAGTTCCAGGAGCTAAGGCCTCCCCAGCATCTCCAGCCCCTGCTTTCTTCAGTGGCAAAAGAAATCCAGTAAAGCATGGCTCAGCACCCAGCAGATACCGCAACACACTCAGATGAGACCTGGCAGTTAGAGCTAAGGCTTTGTTCCTCGTAGTATATTTCACCACTCGGCAGGAAGACAAATGGATGAGATTTCCACTATGTCAGTCTGTCTTTTGATGCACGTTCTCTTCTCTAAACTGTAGTAGATGAAGCAGAGGTCAGAGATTGCCAGAAGCATTTATTTACTTATTTACTTTCGGTAAGAACAAGAAGAAAGTCTTTGTAGCTTCACTACAGATAAGAAAAGGCAAGATTTACAAGGTGTCAAAACTTTCTTCCCCTGCTCTCAGAAGATCCAAGGGAAACACCCATCAATGCATATGGGAGGGTAGTAAATATTCCAAGGTAAGCTGGAGAGCCAGGACGTCAGAGCCTCAGAGTGAGGCACATAGTGGGTACCTGAAGCAGGGTTCTTCAGTGGCCCGGTGACAGCGAGTTCTCAGCAGATCCTGGCTCCCTGGTCCACAGCCAGGGCTGGGCTGGGAGGTGGGCAGGTTCCGCCAAGATGTTTAACTCAAGTCTCTGGAGCTTTTGCTCTGAATGTGCTGCCAGAACCTCCATCACCATGTTACTGCCCAGTCTTTCTGACACAAGGAAGCCTGTGCTTTTTCCTGGAGCAAGTGAAGAAAGCAGATATGTATACACCTCCCCCTCGGGGCTCAAGACATTGCCCCACTGGACCTTAGACTCCTGAATTGGCAAGGGTGTGAATTTAGCTGCTTCAACCAAAACCCAAAATAATAATTTTTTTAAAGTTTAGACAAGAGAGAAAGAACATAAAAAGACAGAAATGATGAAAGCTTAGACAAGGCAAACCTGTATTTCTCTCACGTAGCAGTCCAGGTATGAGAGAACTAGATGAGAGAACACCTTCAGGGTGTCAGGCATTCAGCCTCCTGGCTTATTGCTTCATCCTAACTAGACTGTCACCTTGGCCTCCTGGTCCAAGAGAGCGCACATTCTCGTTCCAGCCAGAAGGAAGGGGGATGAGGGGACGGGCAGAGCACGCCCAGAAGTTGCACGCATACCTTCTGCACCTCTCCCCTTAACCAACACGTGGACACATGACCACACCTAGCTGCGTTGCAGTCCTAGTGTGGTCATCTTTGTTCCCCGCTAAAAGTCCTGGGTTCCATTACCATCAGTGGAAAAGACTGGTTTTGGGGAACGGCTGGATTCATAGTTCAAAGCTGCCTCTGACTGATCCCTCTCCTCACCACCTTGCATGGAGCCTGACGAAGGCAGATCTCCCTGAATGTGGACTGAAGAGGGGGGCTGCTGGAGGGAGGGGACGCAGAGGACAGCCCAGTGGGAGCGTGACGTAGCCTCTCCCAGTATGGAGGCCACATGGCAGGGTGGGGAAAGCTTATGGGGTCACAGACAAAGGACTTCCTGGTGCCCCAGGGAGGAGGAATAAAGGCGCTAGCATGGGCTGAGGGAGCTGGCCCTCACCACCCCTTATGTCCCTGGCACCTCTCTCAGCCCTGCCAGTGGAGCCCCCAACAGCATAGTGAATTCAGGGACTCAAAAAGCTGGTATAGCACACTCTGTGTACACAGTATGGAAGGGGCTTAGGTGACTTAGCAGCCAAATAAGGAGACCAGTCACTTTCATCAAAGGATTACAAAATATACCGGCAATACTCATCTCTACAGGTGAGTGAAAGAGCAGAGAATCCAAAATATGGGGTTTCCCAGAGGCAGAAGCTTTCAGTCTTGCTAAAGAGCCATATCTTGTGCCTCAGGGCCTTTGCGCATGCAACTCCCTCCCCCTGGAATCATGTCTGTGCTACATCTTCATGCTGCTTACCTTGAACTTATGTGTCAGGTCTCAGCTCAGACATCACATCTGCCTGGAAGCCTTCCCTCACCCCTCGAGCCGAGCCGATATCCCTCCTGCACTCTCCACTATCATGTTATAATCCTGAGCCTCTGTCTCTCACTGCACCGGGTCTGTAATTCACGCCACTGCTATCCCTCGGCCCCTAGAACAGCACGTGCCAAAAAACTGCATGAATGACTGAATGAGTTCTTTCTAATCAGTTTGAGTCTAGAAATGGTTGACGGTTTTAGCTGTAGATAATGACTTTAACTGCAGACTTAGGCCTTGCTCAGTACGGGATACCACTGGGAGTGGTCCTTAGAGGAGCACGTAACGGGTAGTGAAGAGAAGCGACTTCTCCCCCTCTGGCCTGCGAAGCTCACTCAGAGGCTGCCTTCCAATAAACAGGTCCTTTTCTGGCGAATTCCAAACTCAGTTGTTAGTTTCGGAGCAGAATTTCTCCCGGAAACTCTAACATTCGATCCTCTCAGGGCCCCGGTTCCAGCACCTCTTGAATTTGTCCTGATCACCCGCCCCTCTTAACGTTGCTGACCCATGCCCCCCACTCCCACCTTTCTCCCCACTCAGCCTCTTCAGGTGGCTGTTCCATCCTCTGCCCTTCATGGAATCGAGTTATCTCCAGGGTTCTGGCTTTTTCCTACGTTGTGCCTCTTAGAGCAGAGGTCTCCCCTCCCTCTTCCTGTGTCCCCTCAGTCGTGCGTCCCACCTCCCTCGTACGTTTTTTCTTCAGTCGCGTGTTTGAACCCTGTAGGGCTGTTTGCATCCACTGGGAAGTACAAGTGCATAAAGACAGCTGCGTGTAACTGGGAAGGGGCGGGGGGAGGAGTGATATCGCAGGGATGCTTGCTCAGAGTTTTCATTAGACTGCCTTTCCTTCCTTCCCTTCTTTTCTTTATTTCCCTCCCAGCTCAGAACATCCGCTTAGAATGTATTTTAAAAACTTGGAACCTTAGGTTTGAACATTCTGCACCCAGCGCCTCAGTGTAATAAATAAATCAATAAGCCGATTGCCTCAAGTAGTTTGCCTGCCGACTGCTTTGGGGTACCTTTTGTTCTTCAGTGAATCATTGTTTCACACCGGGGAACAAGGGATGAGTGTGGGGGCAGGGCTGGTCCTTGCCTCTGGTTCCCAGGCTGACCTGGGAAGCCGTTATTCCCAGCGATGCGGGGAGCTTACAAGCAGCCCGCCGAATGCTCTGGATCTTTCCCCGTGACAGTTTTCCCAAGTTGTGTGTGTCATAAATACATTTCTCACTTGCCGGAATAGTCTTGGTTTTGTTTCGAATCTGGCAGGTCCTCCAAGACCACATTCGTAAATCTTACTAACATAATTTATACCAAAAATACTGCCTTAACAGAAAAGAAAGATTATATAATTTTCCATTTGAATTGAAAATCAGATCCAAGTTATGACAACACTGAGACTTTCTAGACCCTACAGATTAATTACGATTATCTTCGCATGAAATGCTTTTGGTGGTAAGATCTACCCTCCATTTACTGTTTCTGTCAAAACCTTTGATTGGAAAACATTTTTACAATGGGCATGTTGGCCTTTTTAAAGATGCACTTACTCATTTCATGGTATGTTTCAACCACAATATGCTTGCACTTTGTTTTTAGCATTGAGTATGCCCCTAAAGAGTTGTTTATAAACTGAATTTTTGCAGATAAATTCATATATCAAACACACTTGAGGAGCTGTTATTTTACTTTATGGGTTCTTTCATAATTAGAAAAATAACTCCCAAATTCATTTGAGAAGTATAATGTTCATATGGTAGATCTTATTTAAAGGAAGTAATTTCATTAAGAGTCAGGCAAGATTACCGAGGCACTTCAACTCACAGTAGTTCTGGCTCAGCTACACCCCACTACCTTGGAATAGGAGATGGCAAGTTATGTAAATTCTGCATTTCTCTTTGTTATTCAGAATGATTAAACAGGAAAACCTGCAGAGCCACTCCTTGCTCTTTCTTGCCTCATTCTTTCAGGGAAGAAAGTGGGGTGCCAGCTCAGAGCTGGGACTATTTATGGTGTTCTGCTGGAATATTAGGTAACCTATTAAGTAATTTCTCATGAACCCCTCAGCCTAGAGTTTATGACTGTGTGTGTTCTGGTTATCTATTTCTGTGTAACAAACCACCCCTGCATTTAGTGGCTTAAGAAATTCATCATTGCTTCTCACCGTTCTGTGGGGTTTTGCTCAGCTGGTCGGTTCTCACTTGAGTATCTTGTATGTAGTTGCAGTCCAGTGTTGGCTGGGACTGCAGCTGACGGCTCAGCTGGTCTAGGTGACCAAGAGGGCTCATTTACATGACAGTCACAGGCCAGCTGTCAGCTGAGAGCTCAGCTGGGCTGTCCACCAGAGCACGTTTATGTGACCTCTTGTGTGCCTTGTTCCTCTCAAAACACAGTAGTTGGGTTCCAGGAGGGGCATCTGCAGAGTAATTGTCCCCAGAGACCCAGGCGGAAGCTGCGAGGCTTTCCATGACCTTGCCTCACAATTCCAGAACATCACTTCTGCCACATTTTATTGGTCAAGGCAAGGGACGGAGGTCAGTCCGGAGTCAAGGACAAGGGACTTAGGCTTTGCTGTTTGATGTGAGTTGCAGTGTACATGTGGGGTATCAGAAGAAGAGCATTCTCTAAAGGAATATGAGCACATGAATATGGAAGGCAGGGAAGACATCGTGGTGCAGGGTAGGGGGGTTATGGGATAATTCATATGTACGAATGAATTGGCCGGCCTTGTCTGTCAGAACTCAGTACTAGGGAGCACACGCTGATGTGCCTGTCTCCATGGGAGCCAGGTAGCTTCCCGCGGAGAGCAACAGTCCCATCCACTGGCCCCAGCACTAAATTATCCCATTCGTATCACAGGTGCTTACATCACATACCTGGTAAGGGAATTTAAATAGCACAGTTTTCAAGGCGTATTTACCTAAGAGCTCCTGCAAGCATGTTTCTTCCTCATACTGAGTCAGTAAAACCATAAATTAGAACTGTACGTTATTTCACAAACACATAGAGAGCTGTGCGGTAATATGCCCACTACACTTGTTTTTCACATGTGCTCAGAGAAGGCTGTGCCCGTGGGCTGCCTTATAGACTTAGAATCACACTTTTGGGTGTTTGAGAAAAGGTTAAGTTCTGGACAGGTGTTGAAAGTCCTGTTAATCATACTGAGTCACAGTTCCAGCTGTGGAGTGTGGCTGATCTGGATGCAGGGGCTGAGGGCTGTCAGAGTTACTTTTCACCCTTGTAGCATGGCTTCCTTCCCACTGCGTACCCACCTCTGGCTCCCTGGGGACTCAAGTGTGTGTTTATCTGTGCTGAAAATTTAGAGGCAAGATAAACAACAGTTTTTATAACCAGAGGCTGTGCCAGAAAGGGATATGGCTTTGCATTAGACATATGTTAAAATGTTGGTTCCTGAGAAAAGTCGGAAGGCTATCCCTAGGTATGAAGCAGATATTGGGAGGAGATCGATAGAAGTTTGATCCAGAATATGGCTATGTGGGATCAGTCTATTGACATGAAATATATCCTGATGGAGGATCCTAGAGATGCCATTTGTGTAGGCCCGTATCTTTATACTGTCGAGAGGGCATTTGGCGAGGGTGAGGAGCATGGAAGGAGGCGTGGGAGAGAGGGTGAGGATCGGGGCGCCACACAAACAGGAACGTCAGGGCAGTGAAAAGGACATGGGAAGGGGGGGACTTTACTCTTGCCTGACCTCTTCCAGGTGGGCTGTCCTAAACAGAGACCTCACCTGTTCTTCAGCTCCAATGAAGGGTCCATACCCCCCATGACAGCCTAATATTAATGGGGATCTCTCCATTACTAATGGAGACCCACAGTTTGTCTTCCTTCCTCACTTCCCTTCTGACTGTACATACAGACAGAATTCCTACTATGTGTTATGTGCAAGGATAAAAACACTTGAACTCTCATGTTGGGAGACACGCAATAAACAAGCAAACAAATAAATATAATTACAGATTGTATTCGCAGATGATAGGGATTTTGCAAAAGTGGGAGTGCTAAAGAATAAAAGGAGGGGTTCCCATTTCAGTTAGGATGTTCTGCGGTGACAATGAATGATCCCAAAGCTGCTGGTTACAGCGTGACGTGTGTTGTGTGGTATTTTCCAGTTTCTTAAACTGCATGTTGTTGAGGTTCAAATTAAAATCCTGACTGCCCTTTGCCGAGCCCTCGCTGCAGAATGCCGAGAGGACGGCAATCCAGGGACGCAGGGGGAAGCCGGCCCGAGGAGGGTGGGACGCCTCCTGCCTGGCACTTTCCTGATGACCGCTTTCTCTCCCTAGGGAAAGGAGACGTGTTTGGAGATGTGTTCTGGAAGGAAGCCACCCTCGCCCAGTCCTGTGCCAACGTTAGAGCCTTGACCTACTGTGACCTGCATGTGATTAAACGGGACGCCCTGCAGAAAGTGCTGGAATTCTACACGGCCTTCTCCCACTCCTTCTCCCGGAACCTCATTCTCACCTACAACCTGAGGAAGAGGGTGAGTTGGCAGTTTCAGTTTCTTCTCTACCAAGAGCAGTCCCTGTGCACTTAGGATAACCACGCGGGCTGGGGAAGTCCTTCTGCTGTTTATTTAAGTGGAGCAATTGGTTCTTCAGGGATTCTGCTTATTGCTTGCACTTCAGGGCTTTTGCTATAAAATGAGGGAGAGAGGAATGTTGCTAGATTAAAAGATGGATCAGTTTGAGTGCAGAAGAAATTTGTTCTTGAGTGTATCTCTGGGCTTCTCTGCCAGCAATATCTAGACCTTCCAGCGTTTTCAAAAGATGAGTAAAACATGAGGTCATTAGTCAATAAATGGCTGAGTGGGATCGCTTAATTAATGTGAACTGAATTCTCCCTGGTGACTGGGACCCACTTAGTGGTGTGAAGACTTTTTTTTTTTTTTAAGAAAGGAGAATGATTAAGTTGGGTCGAGAAAATAAAAAAGATAAGGTATCTGATGACCTACGAAATATTTTGTATACAACTGCCAATTTTTGTACGTAACTGGTTAGGAAATATTAGTTTTTTACAACCAAAAAATTTCTCATCTGAAGTTGTTTCTTGCACCCTCAAATCATCAGAATTGTTCTATCTGACTCTGAGAATTAAAATATTTGTCTTATACTCTAGGTTTTTGTGATTGATCTTCTTGCACTTTATCTCTTATTTTGTTTTATTTTTTTATTTTATTAGTTTCAAGTATACAATACATTGGTTAGATATTTGTATAGATTATAAAACGATACCCTTAAATCGTTCCTTCTCTCCTCTGGTTTTCTACCTAGCCATCATATTAATGCTAACTGCATTCCCTGTGCGTGCTCCCCATCCCTGAGACCATCTGTCAACTACTAATTTGTACTTCTTTAATCCTTCACCCCATTCTTCCAGTTCCTTGACCTCTCCTTCCCTTGTCTGTCATCAAATTGTCCTCTATATTTGCGTGTCTGTTTTTGACTAGTTTGTTCTTTTTGTTCCTTAGATTCCACATGTAAGTGAAATCATATGGTATTTATCTTTCTCTGTCTAATTTATTTCACTCAGCATAATAACCTCTAGGTCCATCCATGTCATTAAAAATGGTAGGATTTTATTTTTTAATAGCTGAGTAATATTCCATTGTATATATGATCCATAACTTCTTTATCCAATTGTCTGCTGATGGGCATTTAGCTTGCTTTTATATCTTGGCTATTGTAAATTGTGCTGCCATGAATATTGGGATGCATAGATCTTTACGAATTGTTGTTTTGGTATTGTTTATCCCTTGGATAAATACCCAGAAGTGCAATTGCTGGGTCAAAAAGTATATCCATTCTTAATTTTCTGAGAAACCTCCAGACTGTTTTCCATAGTGTCTATACCAATTTGCAGTCCCACCAACAATGTATGAGGGCTCCCTTTTCTCCTCATCTTCGCCAACACTTGTTTTTCTTTGATTTATTGATGATAGCCATTCTGACAGGTATCAAGTGATATCACATTGTGGTTTTAATTTGCATTTCTCTGATGGTTAGTGACCTTGAGCATCTTTTCATATTCTATTGGCTGCCTGTATTTCCTCTTTGGAGAAGCATCTGTTCAGATCTTCTGCCCATTTTTAAATTGGATTGTTTGTTTTGTTGTTGTTGTTGTTGAGTTGTCTGAGTTCTTTATATATTTTGGATACTAACCTCTTATCAGATGTATCTTTTTGTTCTGTTGATAGTTTCTTTTGCTGTACAAAAACTTTTTAGTTTGACGTAGTCCCAACTGTTTATTTTTTTCTTTTGTTTCCTTTGCCCAGGGAGATATATTCAAAGAGAAATTACTATTAGTAATATCAGAGAGTATACTGCCTATGTTTTTCTCAAGAAGTTTTATGGTTGCGGGTCTTACTTTTAAGTCTTTAATCCATTTTGAGTCTATTTTTAGATACAGTATAAGAAGGTGGGAAGGTGGTCCAGTTTCTTTTTTTCTTTCTTTTTTTTTTTTTTGCATGTATCTGTCTAATTTTCCCAACATCATTTATTGAAGAGACTGTCTTGACCCCACTGTATATTCTTGGCACTTTATCTTTTAGTTAAATGAGTAACAAGGTAGCTCTGGCCCTGCAAAAATCATCTGGAAAGATTATCATGAGAATCTTTCCAAAAATGACCTCATAATCTTTCCTTCCAAACTGTTCCTCTTCTCATGGCCTCTGTCCATGTTAACATGGTGTGTATCACCCAGAGGTTCTGAGCTTGACACCCTGGCACCCTCGTTGATGCTTCTTTTCTCCATCCCACACCTCAGGTTACTCATCAGAAGCTGTCGTTTCTACCTAGGCTCTCAGACCTGAGTCCACACTGTGCTAAACTGAACTAGATAGATATATAAAACTGAATAACACTCAGTCCCTGTCTCCAGGAACCTAAAGTCTAACAGAGGAGATCACCACAGGAAGGATAGTGCAACACATGATGCTAAGTAGTGAGTGTGATTTGTACAAGGGACTGTCAGAACATAAAAGAGGGCAGCTAAAGGGGAGAGGGTTTGGGGAGAAAGTGTCCGTGGGTGGTACCTAAACTGAGTCTTAAAGGATGAATATTTCGAAAAAAGAGAGGGAGCAGGTGTTCCAGTTGGAGGGGCAGTTTGAGCAAGGCACGGGGAAAGGAAACAGCCTTTTGTCTTCCAAAACCTTTGTGCAAGGTTCCAAATGTCTGCCATTGGGTGACCCCAACAATATGCTTCCAGCTATTTTAAAATATTGTGAATTTCACTGCCTTATGTGTCTCTGCTCAGAGACGTGGGAGGGCAAAGACTTGGTGACTTGATGTCCTAGTGCTTAAAACCCAATACAACTAATTAGCATTTGGGGATGACAAGGAAGAAGCAATGGCATCTCCAGGCCTCAGTTTCCACATTGTGAAGTGTGAGGTTGTGGCCAGATGATTTTTATGGATCTGTGGTTTGAAAGCTGGTCATTTAGATTCCTGAGGGGAATGGACAGAGGTGGAGAAGAGAGCATTGACAGTTCTTCCTTGCTAATCTGAAAGCATGGATAGGCTTGCTGGTCAATTTTTTTGTTTTTACCAAGGTAATAAATGCTGTTTATGACTTCTTTAAATTTACATAGTACTCCAACATAGTGACACCCTGTGAACTGCAAAAAACCAAATACATTTACAGTAGTAGTATTGGGCACCAAAATGGAGAGGGCAAGGAAACTTCACAATTGTGAGAATGTGTAAATGTTCTCATTAAGGCAGTATCGACTCAGATGGCCATGTAGTATCTGTCCCCTCAAACATCCCACAGCTCTGGAATCTACTTAGTCAAGTAGATTCTCTTAACGTCTGTTTTTTGATTTACTTCTTCTTTTTATGAAAGCACGTTGATTATAATCAGCTTTCAGCCTTGCTGATAATATAGGTTGAAAAAAATGTGCAGTTTGGGTTATTTGAAGGAGTAATCATCTTGGAATAATTTTGGATCAAATCTGTCTTAAAAAACAAGAATGACAACAAAAACAACAACACCTCAGTGGTCAGATTGTTTTTCTGAGTCCAGAATGATTGACAGCTCTACAGAAGAGAAGACTCCGGGGCCTCAGTTTTGAAGGGCTGCTGTGCAGCAGCCGTAGGCATGGTCTGTGTGGCCACAAAGTGCAGAGGAAGAGCCAAAGCTGCAAACAGTATAAGAAAACCTAGGAAAATATCTGAGCTGCCCAATGAATGCTATAGGCAGCTTTGAGTGCTATCAGGTTTTATGTCTTGAAGGTATCTAGGTCCCCTAAATACCCCTCAGGGACTTCGGCACCCAGTAGAGAGTCTAATCAGTTGACCTTCAAATTTCCTTCCAGTCTTCGATGCCAATGAGCCTTCTATGGATGCAAGAGAATTGTAGTGAGATTCTTTATATAAAGAGGTAGCCATTCTTTCTCTTGGAAAAAAAGAGGCTTGTCATTTTGGTATTGCCATTGTATTCTCTCATTGTGTCTCTGAGAATGAATTCACAGTGACACGGGGCATAGAAGACGAGAAAGAACATTACATGCATGAATTATCCTTGTAGCTATTTCTTTCTGGCAAAGGGAAGTGTATTCTTGTGGCTGCGTCTATCTTGGCAAAATCGAGCGTGTTATTTGCAAAGATTCCTGCAAACACAGTTCCTTTGACATTCGTTTGAGAAATTGTTTGATCTCATAGACCTGCTCCAGTGCACAGCAGCAACTCTATCTGGAAGGTGCCTTGATGGCCATCCAGTCTCCTCCGTTTCCCTACCACCATCATTTCACAAACGTGACATGTTATAGGAAGTTCACAGAGCTAGGTTAGTAATGAAAGAATTGGAGCCAGAAACAAGTCGTTGACCAGGCTGCCTTCTGCTTCTCACAGCTTCATAGCCTCGCCTGGTCTCTGTATTCTAAGCCTCATCTTTTTATCCCTAAACCCATGTGTGTGAGCACCACCCCCAGCTATCAGTACTGCCCTTGGGACCCAGCTCCGGAAGGGACCTGTTGCCTTCTTCTGTTTTCCCCAAAGACCCTTGAGGTCATAGGCGAGGATGAAGGAGGCAGAACCTGGAAACCAATCCAGCATTTGGACCTTTGGTTTTCCTTGCCTGTGGCTTCTGTCTGCATCTTGCCCCTGCCACTTAGTGCTTCTGTAAGTTGCAAATGCTTCCTCATTTACAAAATGGAGATGATGAAAAGTTCTACCTTATAGGATAATTGTGAAGATTAAATAATACTTGCAAAGCTCTTATACACAGGGTCTAGCACATAGTATGCGCTTAGTTAAGTTGTGGGTAATTGTGATGTTGTTTTGTCCACTTGATACCCTATTTCACTCTATTTTTTTTTTTTATCTTGTGCCTTTTGGAAAATAAAAAAAAAGGCTGAGTCTTATTTGTTTATACAGGGTACTCACTCTTCTGAATATTCTGTTGGGTAGATTTTTATCCCAGGAGTCTCTGCACCTCTTGCAGCAAAAGACGGGCCAGATGATCTGGCAAGTGGACGTGGTGTTGGCCTCACTGTCATTTTTTCCTTCTGCTGGTGGAGAGATCGGCACTCACCCACTAATTTGACCAGTTCCATTCATGGAGGGCAAAATTAGGCTGTTCTGACATCTCAAGTCAGTCACCAGGGAGTCACGGTTTTGCCAAGAGGAAAGCACAGTGTCTTGTTTCTTCTGAGGGGAGCGGCATGTAGTTTTCCATGAAAATTAGGAGATGTGGTGCCTTCCTCATCCCAGACTCTGGGCTCTCCAGGGCGCCAGGCTCGCCTGGCATTTTCCTCTAGGCCCGGGATGATCTTCTATCTGCAATCAGAGTTTTGCACACTATTAAAAGCCACATTATTACCAACTCCAGATATTGTGCAAGCTACGTCACATTGTCAGCATGTGTTTTCTGCCAGCCAATTAAATCCTCAGGGCAGCCTCCTGACACTACGGAAGTAACCCCATTTCTCAAGGGAATAAAACAGGACCCTGTGGAGAAGAGAATCACTTTGCAAGGTCACCCAGCTGATAAGTGGTGGATTCCAAACCCTCGCGTGCCCCTCTCCTGCTAAGTTTGGCCTCTGTTAAGTTTGGCTCTCAGCTTTTCCCACACGGCGATTCTGGCTCCCACTTTCGCCCAGTCTGTTGACTTTTCAGAAGTGGTACAGGTTGGCTCCAGAATATCTCCAATGGCATTCTCTACCTCCCAGCACACTGAGAAACTTGTCCAGCAAAATCACGGTAATATCCCAGGTTGGGAGCCATGGGGAATTTTTTTTCCCTCTTAGACATAAGGACCGCGTGGCTGGGTGTGCTGGGGAGGCATGACACTCTCACCGTGGTTAGGCAGCGGGCTAACCTGCCTGTGGTATTAGTAAGTTACTGGAAAGAACACCAGCTCTGGGGCTAAGGACCTAGGTCTGAATCCTGGTTTGACTGCTGACCAGCACTGTGGCCTTGGGCAAGTAACTAAACTATTCTAAGCCTTAGTTTTTCCATCTGTAACATGGGTCTGATAAAAGTTTCTCCTACTTAGATGTATTGAGAAGATCACATATATTAAAACAGCAAAAATTACAAGTGTCCCTGTCAGAACCATTCAATACACACTATTTGTTTCCTTCTCCTCCTGCTGCCTGTCCCCGCCCTTCACCTTCTGCCTCCTCTACCACAGGAGGTCTGAGTGCATGCTTTCCTCTCCCTGGCCTACAACTAGATCTTTAATTAGTGTTTCACCCGGGCTCTACTTACCTTTCAACCAGAGATGAGGTTTTGCTCCCAGGTGCTGCCTACGGGGATGTGTCCCGCTCATCTGAGGACAGTAGGAGAAATGTCCCACAATTAAATGGTGTACTGCACACAAGCAGTTAGTTAATTCACAGCAGTCCTGTATGGGATAATTGGCATGTAGGTAATCAAGAGGATGGTTCTCATTCTCTGCGTGTGGGCCTTTATTTTTAAAGCTAATGTTGTTGTGTATTTGAGGTTTTTTTGCACAGTGTTTGCTTATATTAATTTGTTCAGAGATAGCTCCTTAGCTTGATAAGGCCCCAACCTAGTGAGTTTGGGAGGGAGCTGGGACTATGGCTACTGGTGCTTTCAAAGCAGAGGCCTCACAAGGCCTGTTTTCTAAAACTGAGTCTGCCATAGTGAACTATCTTAAATACTATATGTGCATTTCTAGCTCACTTTAACCAAAAGGAGTTTTATTCTGGAGAAGAGAAGATCAAATCATGGAGGCTCAGAGAGAGATCTGCTTATAAGTGGCATTGGAAAGTCTTTCAGTTTTCTTCCTGAACAAATTCTTGTGGAAGGTTGATAAGATGGAAAGAGAAACCCCAGAGCCGGGTCTTAGAAATATATCTCCTTCCCCATTGAATCATCACAGCCTACGTTTTAAAAATGATCTCTATACAGCCCATATTTTCCTTGTCATCCCTCCATAGTGAGGGCTCCTATGGAATTAAAATCATCTATTAGACTGTCAAGCCATAAAGATAATAAAATCAGGGTGTTGGAATAGGAGTGGGGAAAGGGAACAAACACCGTGAGTGATAAGTTCATAATTCTTTCAGGACAACAAAATATAAATCAAAGCCGAGTCTCTTTTCCCTCAGGGGGATCAGGGAGTGATGTTGGGATCTGTGCAGCCTTCCATAGATCCAAAGAGATCATCCCTAGAACCCCAAAACATAACAGAACCCCATCACAATCCCAGGGGTGGGAGATAATGTGAGCATTCCACGCCTCATTATGTATAAATCAGCTTTAACGGCAGGTGGTCAGGCCGTTTTTTTAAGGAGACAATGCAGTTCTGGGATGAGTGTAGGCTTTAAAGCTAGGTTTTCGCATCTGGGCTCAGCCCCTTGCTAACTGGGGGACTGCAGAGCGGGGAGATTGAACAAGTACAGCTGTTCCCCTCCTGTTGAGTCATACTTTCTACCCGAAAGGGTGGCTCTGGGGAAGGGTGGTCACGTGTCAGGCAGAGCCTTAGTGTAGCAGGTTGCACAGTCAAGGTGGTCCCCTGTTATCCACGGGGATGGCAGCAGCAGAGCAGAGAGCAGGAGCCAAGACCATTTGGCTCCTAGAATAATCGCATGGAGGCAATAGGGATTGGTGGTTAAACATGTGGCCTCTGGAGTCAGAGTGCTTGGGTTTAAATCCAGGCTCTCCTTCATGACCTCTGGCCAGTTGCCTAACCTCTCCGGGCTCCAATTTATTCATTTATAAAATGGGGGCAGTAACAGCAGCTTGGAAGGGAGCTTCGACACAGCAAATTCTCGCTGTGTGTGTCGCTGTCATTACTCTTCCCGATGAGCTGAGCTCTTCTGGCAATGCAGAGACCCCATCGGGTGCTAAAAATTTTTTAAGGGGAGTGGAGCTTGAATGTTAACACCTAGAAATTTATCCTACAGATGATCCCAAGATCTGTGCCTGGGACCCTAAAATAGCACAGAGGACCAGGTGATTCATCAGTCGGGCTTGATAAAGAATGGTCTGTGGGACTCATCACAGATCTGATTTCCTCTTACGACAGAGTGGATGGAGGGAACAGTAGAGTCCAGTGTGGAGATGGTGCGAGGGGAAGGAAGTTGTAGTGTATCTTATCAGCCTTGACGTACAGTTACACAGTGCGGTCACCAAAAGGCAGAACAGATCTGACCTAGTTTAGAAGACCATGAGGCCAAGGCAGCCCTTTGGTGAGTAATGCATCTTCCTGCTATTTTCTCAGAAGCGTGCGTTTGACTCATAATAACTAGGTGGCGCTAATGAGTCCCAGATCATGGGCTCGGTCCCCAGTGAGCATGCTGGCCTCTCGATGACTTCGGTGTTTAGTCCAATGTTTCTCACACTTATTTGGCCCCTCAACACTTTTTCGAATTATACTGATCAGTCTCTATTATCTATTGTAACATCTCTCAGAGCCGGAGTTTTGCAGAACATCTAATGTTTCTCATGGTCCAAATGGTCAGTGACTTGTAGAGTGGAGGTCTTGTCTGTACAAGATCTCAGACCCAGTCTCGCTGCTGTGCGAACATCCTCCTGAACTCAGTGTTCCCCCGCCTGCCCAAGGTGCCCAGGAGCACACCATTGTCTACTGAGCAGTCAGCCTTGCGTTGTCAGAGAGGCCTTTGTCCTCCTCATGTGCTAATAAAAGGCTGTGAGGGATGTTTTCTCCTGGCTTCAAAGCCCCTTCTTGAAAGTTGCTTTCTTATTCTTTTATTGGCTCAGTCAAATCTCTTGTTCCTGGCTCATCTGCCATGCTTCTGTGTCTCCTTGTCCCCATCAAAGTGCTCCTTGCACTCCTAAAAATTTGCTCGTTGGTTTTGAGCATGTCCGTATAATTCTGCTGGTGAGTCGTGGAGGTTTTCATTTTCGCCTGTGCTTTTACTAAGTAAAGAGTCAGGATTTGAACCCAGGCTGCTGGTCATAATAATAACTACCTTCTACGATGCTAGATTAATGGAAGTGGATGTTAGTGCAACCCCTCCGAGGGGGCTTTGAACACGTGCATCTAAAGCTCACACGCAAAAGCTGTCCCAGCCCAGACATCCATGCAGGCAGTTTCTGATAAAATGTGTGTCAAGGCCCATCCAGTTTTGGTGCTTCTCACTGCAAATTTTGCAATTTACTTGTTACTAGTGTCACTTAATGGTCACATCCTGCCTGTACTTAACAGACTTCTAGAGGGAAATTCTGAATCCACAGTGGGGCCCTGACTTTATATAGCTTCTCTTTAATCTCTCTAGTGTAGTGAGGCCCCCTGTCTATTGCTCCAATAGCATTAGTCAGTTTCTTTGTAGCCGTCATTATACTTCCAATTCAATGTTCATTGTATGTTTTTTTTTTTTTACAGTCTAGAAGCTCCAGAAGGGCTGGGCCTTGTTTGCCTGATCAGATCTCTGGGACCATGGTATAAAATAAGCTTCTAGTAATTGAATGAATGAATGAATAAATGAATGAATGAATGAGCGAGCAAACAAACCAGCTGATCAGCCAAACAGCCAACCAACCAACAAATGAACATATAAGTCCACCAACTGATATTGGGCTTGTCCCTCCCTCTCATTATTGCTATAAAATTTAAAAGCCTTGACTATAAGATGGTTATCTGTAGAGACCTACTCTACTTCCCCTTCTGAAGATTTGCCCCTATATCCCATACCACTCCTTTCCCCTTTTCTCTTCCCTAAGCCCTGGGTATAGAGGTCTGATGCCAGCATAAAATAATAATAATACTAATCAACCACACTTATTGAGTGCAGTGTATATGCTAAAGCCTTTATATGCATTATTGTCTTATTTAGGAGCTCAGTGAACTGAGGCTCAATGAGGTTAAGTAATTTTCCTAGATCCAGTAAGCGAATTGGAGCTAGAATTTGAGCCCAAGTCTGGCAATTGCCAAGACCATATTCTTGCTTTTGTGCCCCTGTTCTAAATGAGGCCCTGCTTCACTGATCCAGGAAAGCAGCCTGGCTCATGCACCCTCAGTTCCCCCGGAGGAGGATGGCAGCCAGACAGTGGCTTTGGAGGCTGCAGCCTGCTCTGCCTGTCTCCTGTAGGATTCCGTTGGAGAGCAGGCCTTTGGCTGCTGTCTAAGGGTGTCTGGACCGCCCAGCACTGCAGAGCTAAATGGCTCAGGCATTGGAGGGTCTGCTATTTGTTCAGAGATGGGGAAGGGAATGCAGACAAGTTACCTTATCCAAGGATGGAGGGGAATAAGGCAGAGTGATCCTCTTGCAAGTTTCTCTTTGGCACGTGGGTCCTCTCTGGGACCATGGAGGGGGTATAAAGCCTTGCTATGATCTGCGGCAGGAACAGTCAGAGCAGCAATTTGTTCCAGCCCATCATGAGAGGCCAGAGGAATGATCTTCAGCTGGCACTTGGGTGGTCAGCTTGACCAGAGATTTGCAGCTGGGCAGGCCCCTGCAGAGTCAGGCGATGGCCCAGCCATGGCCAGGGCTGTGGAGATGCCTTAATGTCAGAGCGGCAACATGAGAGTCCGGTCTTCCTTAAGAGCAGGCAGACAAAGGCTCCAGGAGGGAATTTGTTCCAGACTTACAAGGTTGGGAAGCTTTGGAATTCTCCTTTTCTGGAGGTGTCTGGTGACCCAAGGACAAGTGAATGAACATGGACTAGAACATAATGCCCTCCAGAGGTCAGCGTGAGCTTCCTGCCTCTTCCACCCTCATTCCCACAGTACTTGGCAGTGTTATAGGGACCCAGCAGCGCCTCAAACCTTTCAGTCCAGGCTTTTGCATCGACCTGACTGTCCCTGGGCTGCCTCTAGTAGCAAGAGCCAGAATATCTTTCAGGACAGATTTAATTTTTAAAAAGCCCCTGGCTGCAGGCAGCATGCTGAAGGCGGTGCCTGTCCCTTGGAGATCTATGTGCGGCAGCTCCTGCATTCTGCTGTATCTCCCAGCACGCTCCTCATAAATGCTCAGACATGAAGATACCTCCTGGTTCGCACAGTGTGAATGTTTAAGAGGATAGTCGTGCGTGTTATAGCACCTAAAATCCAGCACTCCTCAGGCTGGAGCACCCTGTACATTTGGCGCGTGCTGTTGGCGAGGTGTGATGGTGCATCCTAACCCCGCTGGACCTCTAACCATCTGGGTGAATAGAGAAGCGAAGTGGGGTCCCAGTGACCGTACTCAGGGGGAGGCTTCCCCAGACATGGGACACATCCGATGACAGATGGCAGAATGGAAGAATAATATGGAAAAAGAAGAGATCACCTGCAGAGTTAGGACATGGCACAGAATACTAAAAATCCTTGGTGAGGGAAGTTAATGCACTTATCATCGTGGTGATCACTTAGCACTATATGCAAACGTTTAATTATTATGTGATATCCCTGAAATTAATATAATGTCATCTGTCAGTTATATCCCAATTTAAAAAAATACTAAAAATCCTGACAAGGGAAGGAATAGCCCCGAGGGCGCCACAGGTGGCAGCAGGCCACGCAGTAGCCGGCAGCTCTGCCTCCCTGAAGCCTCCTCGCTCTAGCACTGAGAAGAATTTCACCACAGCCATTTCATTTAACCTCATTTCATGAAAGAAACGATGGAAGACTCAGGAGGCGTGAAGGGTGCCGCTTTCCTCTGACACTGCCTCTGTTTGATTGTCACTGGGCTCTGGAGAGGACTCGGGAAAAGCGCTCTCAGTGGAAGCCACTTTCCTTTGTTCTAGGACAGTGAGGATCTGGGGAAAGAACTGGGCTGAGTGAGGGAAAGAGAGGGGACTGAAAAACTAAGGCACAGGCTACGGTGACTGGAGAGCTTCAAGAGGACGAGTGGATTCTGCAAATACCATTTGCTGAAGAGGGGACCCTGTGTCTGCTCTGCACGGCCCAGCTCCTGGCCCCGGGAGGCACATGCCTTTGCTAACCCCAAACTGGGAGCCGGGCTGGGAGAGGAACCCAGGGAAGGGCTTGCAGGCCGCGTGCCATTCCCCATCCTTCGCCTCAGGGCCAGAGGAGCCCGGCAGCGAGTGGCTTTGTTTCGCAGTGATGCTGCGTGTGAAGGCGTCTGGGAAGCTGCCAGCGTTTCATCCTGGGCTTTGTGCTTAAGCACTTCCTAATTCCATTCTGACATTTCTCTCCGGTTAGAACCTGAACAGGAGGCTTTCAGCTCCAGGCTTGTGAAGTAGTGCTGGAGGCAGCTCCTAATTATCTGTGGTCACCAGTGACAAAACTGCTTGGACTCTATAAGCGAACCTTTCAAGCAGGGCTTCCATTTCCAGCAGCCCCAACTACCAGAGAGCAGAGGTGCACCCCCTGCCCTGCGGGGCGGGGGCAGCACCCGCTGTGCTCTGTGCCTCCTCCTTCCCTCTGTCCCACTGCTCTGTGTGCGCAGGGTCACAGCGGGAGCCAGAGTGTAAGCAGCTGCCCCTTGGGCACTGTGTAGGCTCTGGCTGTTGTCTCCTGCAGAGCCAGGTAGTGTTTGCACGTGTGCTTCGTGCACACCTGTCTCACACCCATGGCAGGGAGTTCACAGGCTTCCCGGTGGACTGGTCTGTCTGCCAGCAGTGCTGCTGCCGTGTGTGTGTGTGTGTGTGTGTGTGTGTGTGTGTGTGTGAGAGAGAGAGAGAGAGAGAGAGAGAGAGAGAGAGAGAGAGAGAGAGAGAGAGAGAGAGACCTAAAGGAGACAGCCACGCTCACTCTGGAGGCTCCAGGGGAGAGTCCTTCCTTGTCCTTTTCAGCTTCCTATGGCTCCTGGCATCTCCTGCTTGTGGAAATGTGACTCCAGTCTCTGCTTCTGCATGAAGTAGCCTTCATCCCTTGCCTGCATATGTCACATTCCTCCCTGATTTCTCTTATAAAGACACCAGTCATTGGATTTGAGACCCACCTGAAATTCAGGATGATCACTTCTTGAGATCCTAAATTATTTACAACTGCCGAGACTCTATTTTCAAGCACAGTCACAGGTGCTGGGGGTCAGGACTCGGACATATCTTTTGGGGAGATGTAATATAACTCAAGACACTATTCTTTCCTTCCCCGTTTTCTTCCCTCACTTCCTCCTTTCTGCTCTTCCTCCTCCTCCTCCTTAAATACCTGCCTAGCATAGGATTTTTCTTTTTCCCTTCCATAAGAAATATTCTTATATAAGTTGCGTTTCTTTTCCTGGATAGATTTTGGAATAAGGTCCAAGTATTTGGGTAATCTTTTAATCTCAGAGTGATTTATCATTTTCTTTCACTTTCTCATGGGCAGTGTCTGCTTAGAACCCAGTGGAACCCTCTGTTTGACAGAGTCGCAAAGCACAGAGGCATCAGGCTCTCAGAAGAGAGCTTTGTGTCAGACGTTGGAGAGATCTTCCTGCTAGCAGAGTCTGTGAGACGCTAGTTAGTGACACTTAAGGGGCACGACTCGCCTTAACACAGATGGTTGAGAACAAGCCTGTGTTGACCTGCGAGCTCTAATCTCTGCCATGTCCTTGTTCTGAAACCTCTGATGGTTCCCTGCAGCCTGAGGATAGAGCCCAGACCTGGGATCGCGTGCAGACCTGTCTTCCAGCAGCAGAGCACAGCGCACCTTTGAGCTGTCGTCTGATCCCCAGAACCCCCTGTATGACAGAATGAGCTGCGTACTTACTGCCACACATGTCCTCTCCTTGGGACATTCCTTCACCTACCTCAGCCCCTCTCATCAAACCCAATCCAGCCTTCAAAACCCAGCTCAGATTCTACTTCCTGCTACTCGCCAAGTCTACAGCCAGCAAGAATCTCTCGCTTCTTCGACTTATCTTTCCATGGTATTATGTTTCTCCTTCAGCGTTTCATATGTGATTAAGCACGTATCTAATTTTCCTCTGGATCTGGAAGACTTAACTTATATTTTTATTCTTCATGCTGTACTCGGCCTTAGTAGACAGTAATTTAAGCTACTAGAATCACTACTAAGTTGTCACTCTCTCTGCCTTCGCTGTTCAAGTCTAAAGTTCGCAGGTGGGAATTCCAGCCCCACATTCTCAGCTCACCTTCTCTTTCGCCTCTTTCCAGCAGGCACCCTCAGGCCGGGCCACACAGCTCCCCCAATCTGTTCTGGGACATCCTGAGAAACTCCTTAATCTTGGGCACACAGATCACCCTGCTCTACACCCAGGCTCTCCCAAGTGAAGTGAATTGTATGTCAGGTTTCTTCTTCCTAGAGTGTGACAAATATATCAGTTATTCCCTGCCCTTACCCCTCTCGATACCCTGTCTCTATCATGGCAAAGAGGGCCTGGGAGGGTTGGAACTCAGATAAAACCCTCCCCTCTGTAGATCCCAACTCAGAGATGCCTTCTCCATAAAGCTCCCCCAGGAAACTCTTCTCAGCAGCTCATCACCACTTTATCCTTCTTCCCCTGGGAGCATCTAAGTACTTGAATGGAGCAGAACCCCCTGTGGAAAGCACCAGGTGCCCTGGTTGAGTTGTGAGGACCTGGGTTCTACCTCCTTTGCCATTAGGACGAGTAACTAATCTCAATTTTGTTAACTGTAAAATGAGGAGGTTAGGCGAGCTCTAATATTTAAAATTGGATTCTAAGGGTATCTGTACACACTGTCTGCTCTGGGGAGCACGTAATACAGATGCTTTAAGCAAGACAACCTGGAGAAGAGGCCTCTGAAATCTTGGCACATTCTCACCCCTGGTCCCTACTTGACCTGTAATTCCCATCTTTATCCTTTGATTCCCCATAATCCCACCCTTGCCCAGCTATGAATAGGACAAAAAAGCTACCACCTACAGCTTAAGAGATTTTAAAGGACATTTAGTAGACCATGATTCATTTGCCATGACTTGGCTTACAAAACTGGAGATTTGGGAGAAGTTAAATTCCTGAGCCTGGTTCCTGGCTCAGTTTCTACCAGACCCAAAGCTATGTCTGGTTTTCCTTCTGTGCCCCAGATGAACTTGTCAGGACCTGCTTGTCGCTGCCCTTGGGTGCCCTGGCTTCAGACTCTATACCATGTGCATGACTTTGTATGAGCTCACGTGCTTTTAACATCTGTGCCCCACTTTGCTTGGGGCAAGGCACTTTCACCAGAGATTTTATCTCATCTGATTCTTGCAACAACTTTGTGAAGTTGGTGTAATTATTACCCCTGTGTCCCATATGGAGAACCTGAGGCTCAGAGAAGTGAAATGTGAGAGGGAGTATGTGCAAAACTAGAACTTGAACTCACATCCTCCACCTCCAAACACCATTTCCTTCCATTAGCTCACCTGTCTGCAGTGGGATGGTGAACAGCCTTGGGTTTCCTCACACAAGGGCCCCGAGAATGTTCCACTGACAGGTGGCCAAGGGGCGCAGTCTCGCCCCTGGGTTGGTTCTGTAAAACAGTGTCTCTCAACCTGTAATGTGCGCACAGATCAGCTGTGATCTTCTTAAAATGCAGAGTCCAGTTTGGTAGGTCTGGGCAGGGGTCAAAACTCTGCATGTCCCACAGGCACCCCGCGAGGCTGGTGTTGTGGTTGGATGGCACTTTGAAGGGCACTCTGAGTGGCAGGGCTGTGAACAGCTCCAGGTGACACACGCAGAGGGGAAAGGACAGGGACTCTGTATGTCCCCACGCCGGTACCACTGTTCTTCCTCGAAGGGCAGAGACTGTGGAGAGAGGCCCAACAAGTCTGAGCCCTGGGGTGTAGAGGGGTCACTCCCACAGAGAAACAGCTCACGTTGTCACCACCCATGGCTCTGATGGTGGGAGGCAACCTCTCGGGGCACAGTCAGGGTGAGAGGTGAGGGCCTGTAGGAGGAGGTAACACTAAAGACCCTTAACCACCCTGACACTGAGGCTCTCAGTGTGGGGCATGAGGACCAGGCGAGGATTTCGGGGCTGAAGCTTTGAAGAAAGCTGAGAAGAGGCAGAGCACACTGAGAGGACTGGAACACAGAAGTGTTGGGGTGACAGGAGTCATGTACGGTCAGCCAGCCTGGGAGGGTGAATGTCCCCAAAGCCCCCAGTTAGAAAAGCACCTCAGAATTGGTGCCCTGGGGTGGGCCAAGGGGTCTTTGGTACAGGGTTTGGGGTTCCTCCAGGAGGTCCTATGCTGCTTGATCTGGGCCTGGCACCTCCTCGGGGAGCAGCATGCTCAGTAGAATGAGGACATATGATTATATAATAAATTATATGATTGTGTAATCCATACAGTAGCTTAACATTTTAATTTTTGTTTTTTAAAATATCATTCCCCAATAATGAGTTTTTCCCTAATATGCAGCCCTGGGCTAGGCACTGTGCTATCTCTGAGACACATCTAAGACTTTTAAGGGCAGGGATTATGGTTTGGGGATTATGTGTGCTTCTGCACATAATGGTTAGTTGCTTCATAAATTCTCCACTAACCATAGATTTTTTTTTTCTTTTTTTCTGATCTTTTAAAAGTGGATCCAAGGCAGATTGAGTTTGGCGTGTTTTGTTTTGTGTTTGGTGGTCCACGTTGGGCATGAAGGGGTGGGGATCATGGGAAAAGAGAAGCCAGATCACCCTTCCACTCCATCCCACAGTCTGTCTGGGCTCAGGAGAATGGCATGCTGGTTCCTGTTGACCTGTCACATGACGCATCACCCCAGGACCTGGCCTGCTTGCCCTTGCAGCTGTGGCCTCTGGCAGAGCCAAGGCACGTGGCTGGTGGTGCTGTTGTCCCTGGACACACACACACACACACACACACACACACACACACACACACACACATACTCCACAGCTCCTTTACTTACTCATTCCCCTAGCAGAGGATCTCTCCTCAGGGGTTAAATCATATTTATGTAGTTTTTTTGTGTGTCATGACTACATGTCCAGTCAGAGTACAACAGATTATTTTTTATGATGATAAATAGGTTTAATTTCACAAATGGAAAGCAGTTGGTAGAGTATCCAAATAAGAATTAGCAAAATCCTAAACTGTATAGAATACTATGTCATTCCAGCCTGGGCAGTAATGAGTTAGACAACAAACATTGCCTTCGAGAGTGGTCTACTTTAACCAGAGGTGAAGCTGCTCTGGAGAAGAGCGACCATCTGCATGTGAAAGGTGGGGACAGACTGTGTCTTCCTCCAGGACCTTATCTTCTTCCCAAGTTGTGGGTGTTTATTCATCTGCTCACTAAGTCTTCCAACAAGTCTACTGGTACAAAGCAGCCCTGTCCTTTCCAACATGAATATTAATTAGTTGAACCCAAATTTAAAAAGTTTTACTCTGAAGTTGTACTTGCCCTTCCTCACTCCCCACTCAAACAGTAGGATGAAACGAAAGCCCCAAGGCAGGATAAAAATGCCTCCCTGCTGCTGAAGCCGCCACCCCCAGGCTCTGAGCTCCCCTGATGGGCAGAGGAGGCTGCCTGGGCCCCAGTCCTGTCCCCAGGCAACCGAGCAGAGCAGGAGTTCTCACACTGGGCTTCCCATCCCTTGCCCCATGCAGTCGGCCCGGCTTCCTGGCAGGCCCCGAGGCTTCCCCAGCTCCTTCCTCTGCTGGTAACCAGCACCCCCAGACTGTCAGGCCTTCTTAGTTCCACAGAGAGCCCAGGTCTCTGCTCCAGGGCCACCCAGGCAGACGCAGAGCTGGGGAGCACTTCTTTCTGCCCGAAGGGAAGAGCTGACTGAAGACCTGGCCAGAGGCCTTCCAGGAGGCGGCGTGGGCCTCCTGAGAAAGCTGCCGCGATCCCGCCATCCCTCCCAGGAGCCTCTCCCAGGGCTCTCCGACTGCCCTGCATTGTTTAGTGAGCAGCCGCCGCACAAACCCAGGGCAACCAGTCGCACTGTGTCCTCCTGACATCCCCGGGAACAGCCAGCCTGCCCTGTCCGGCAAGCCCCCAGCCCCAGTCTCTCATCTCTTTTTTCTCCACAGGCCCCTCGCTGTGGTCAGAGGCTCACATTTCTCCCCCATCTCTCCTGACGTAATCTCTGTGTACCTTATCACACGAAACATTTACAAACGGCCCCCTTCCTCGACTCTTCATTTCTTCTCAGTGCTTTTATCTCTGTCCTCTTTATTTCCTTCCTGCTGCAATACATTTTCTGCACTTATACATAAGGCCAGTGACAATGCTGTGAAATATTTTTGTAGTATCGTCTACCCCTGAAAACACACAGACACACTCAGACCATGAACGGAGCCTCATAACTCTAACCTCTCAGGTACGTTATTCTTACTCTCGCTCTGCATTTAGCTCCCTCAGCTCATCCAACTTCCTTGCAGGTGTGCTTATCCTCCAGACAGCTCCACGAGCCCTTCTCCAGAGATGAGCGCTGGGAGGATCGTAGGGATGTAATCAAGGGCTTTATTTACTGTCCTTTCCTGGGAAAGTGCCTGAGGCAGCAGGGTAGGACCTGAACCACAATGCTCTCCCTCAAAATCCCCCGTGTCCCTCAGTGTCCCTCAACAACCGCAGAGTGCTCAGCACTGTGCTAGGAGAAACACGAGCACGGTGGAGGTCTGGGCGCTGCCTCATCCAGCTCACAGGAAACTGAGGACTGTGGGACACTCAGGCCAGGAACCCCACTTCCCATCTGCTGTGCCCCAGCATGGTTCCCCTGGGAACTTAGAGATGACAGCTGTGAGTGCTGGTACATCAGAGCTTCTGGTCCAACGAGGGGAGTCCTTTTAGGACAACTCTCTTTAGCCAAAGGTCACCTTGAACCCTTGGTCCCCTTTTGCTAAGATTGACTCCAGCCAAATTCTCAGAAATCAAATAAGATTTGTTCTAGCCAAATTCCCAGAAATAAAGTATGAAATTCCTTCGGAATTCACGGTGACTAGAATTGATCCATTGTAATTTTCTTCGTTGCTTTTGTTTCCTCGGACTTTCCTTGACCTAACGGGTGCTCCTGAGAAGGCCTGTGTTCGGGGAGCGCCATCGCTTCTTGCCCTCAGCTCCAGCGGGTGACTTCCTGATTCAGCCAGCAGCTCACCAGCTGTCTTCCTTCCAGGAGTTATGAGAGCACTATCTCCAATCGATTTACTTCAGGCAAATTAAGCAAGCTCTTGCCTGCCAGGAATCCTGTCCATTCTCTTTAATCTAGCTGAGTTCTTCTGCTGACCCCCAACATGGTTCCTTTGTGTGGTTCTTTAGAGCACACCCACACTGATGTCGAGATAATTAGTGCAGACCATCCCCGAGGGGAGCAGCAGGCGCCCCAGCTGTCCCTGCAGGTTGGCAGGCTGTGCACCCTTTGCATTCAGTAGCTAGAGCTGCTCCCCAGCACACAGAACACTGGCTGTCCCCACGATGGGGCACACCATCTGTGGTGCAGGGCGCAATGTGAGGGCCTTCCGTGCACCACCTGAGCCTCCATCCCCCTCTGGCCTGCTTCCCCGCAGCAGGGCTGGGGTAGAACAATTGCTCAGGTGTAGCTTGGGGTCAAGACCCCAGGGCTCAGAGTACAGGAAGGAAGATGGTCCAAGTCTTCACTTTCGCCCAGACCCCTCTCTTCCAGCTGCTGTGCTCCCATCTCCTTCCTCTTGGCTTTGCCTCTCCCACCATCCGAGCAGCAGGACAGAGGAACAAGACCTCCCAGGAGGGGTTGGGTTGGCCTGGATCTCTCTGCATTTCTCTTGTCTTTTGGTATTTTCTTGCACATTTATCCGTGGCACATTATATTTACCAGCGTGTTTCCGTTTAGTAATACAAATTCATTCATACCATTGTTGGTGAACTCTATGTTTACAGAAGCCAAAGTGAAGAGGAAGTTTGGCAGTATTCTGGTTGTTTTTTTTAATGTCTTCATTATCTTGGATCATGCAGCGATGTGATTCAGAACACCCTCCAGCTCACACTTAGCAACTCATACCTCCACCACGTGAAGGATCCCAGTGACCAGTTTATCAAAACCTGTAATGGGCCAATTTAAATGATCAAGCACCCTCTCAGGTGGATGTTAATATAGTCCTTTTAGAGATGATTTCATATTCGAGGAAAGCAGGCACCCTGTTCACTCTGATTAGGAATGATTGAAAGTATTGCTTTCAGTTTTGGCTCGAGACAGCTCACCTTTCCCATATCGTAGTATCTGGACTTGGGTTTGCCCGAGGCTCTGATCCCTTCCTCATTTCCATGGTGGCAGAACAGCTGTCCATCCCTCCCTCCTTTCCTCCTCGCTCCCTATCATTACCATGGAAAAGAGATGTGATGGGACTGCATTGGTTCTCGCAAGCCTGAGTTTGGTTCCTCAAAGGCTCATTAATAAAGAAAAATATGTTTTAATTATAAAATTTAATCAGAGTCTTTTTCTCAAAGTAGGGAGAAAGGGAAAGAGAAGGCAGGTAACCTAAGGAGATGACTATTTCAAATTGGCCTAATAAAATCCCAACAGGCAAATTACAAAGGATGAGAGACAGAAGACAGAGTCAGCCTATAAGTAAAATTCTAAAAGCTTTCCAGAAGAGAACAGCTTCTGGCAGTGTAGGACTGAGGATCTAGAAATAAAAGAAAGAAAAATATACCCAGAAACAATGGAATTTGGTAATCATGAGAGGAAGAGCTGGTACTGGGTGTGAGAACCCCATACTGTGGCTTTATTCAGGTCTAAATATACTCACCATTGTTAGAAGGTAAAAGTCCATTTTTAAAAAGTAGGAAGGAATAAAAAGAGCCTTATCAAAGAGTTAATGTTGCAACTCTATTTGAAGAATATATTT